>DVPR01000193.1:0-15907 GCA_018239345.1 Oxynetra stangelandi
AAATCGTTTTACTTACGGTCCTGCCTAGGGCGAAAATGGTCTGTGTGACCAAAGCAATGTTCTTCTGGTCCCACAGGTCAGTGGACTGGAAGAGGTCTACATCTGGCACACCGTATTTCACGCACGCCTTCTGGAACCTATAACAGCGGGTTAATGTATTTTTAATACATTTTCACAAAAATAGTGCAATTTAAATTCTACGAACTGGCGCATATATAGTTTTTATCTTCGAAATATTTGTCATTATAACATTTTTGTATTGCCATCATCGTTAGTGCTTATTGTTTATAATATTATTGTGAATAATGTAATTAATACTTGTATTATAATGGCGTAATGCTGGGAAATTATATTATTGTAGAAATGACAGAAAAATATGATAATATTTTTGTACTCACTGGTTAATGTTATCCATGAACTTATAGTCGCCGCCCGAGACATTCACTTTGGTGATGATACCTGGCTGAAGCCTATTCATCAGTTTGCACAAGATGATGCCGTTACGCAGTGCCATTTCGTAGGGCATGTCCGGAGGGAAGCGTTCCCCGATAACGGCTTCAATCCATCGTTGTGCTTCAGCCTCCTTCTCAGGCTCGCGTTTGCCAGCGCACTGGAATTTATAAAAATTTTTGTTTTCAGTTTCAAATTGCACATTTTGACACGGAACCTATTTAAAATTATCAATCCCGGGAGACAGATATTTATTTCATAAATTAAATGTCTGCTTAAGATGCAATGCATGTATTATTTATTACCATATACCTGTTTTAAGGGGCCCTGTGGCGAAATAGTTTTGAATAGAAAGAATCAGTCGTGATTATACAGTCTTTACATGTTTTATTGTGAATACGTGCCGGAATGTATCTTTATAGACTTGTATATACACATGTATTGTATATATAAGTACAAATATGTTTAAATAATACGCAATACAATTATTTTTACAGTTATTTTATTATTTACCATGTGATCTGAGATTTGAATAACGAACAATTTATTACAGCCCTGATTCCACTGGTCCGTATAAAATGTTACAATTTCTACTTCTATTTACTATTCTATGTAATATGTATAATATGTTTTGTTATTTCTACATTTCATGAGTTGCATTAAGAAGTATATGTTATAGAATGACTATGGAATGTATATTCCCAATATAATTTTTCACCCCTTTTTCCTCTTTAGCGATGGCATATAAAAAACCATTAGGGCATATAGAAATCTAACCAAGGAGGGATACCGTTCCATCCTAAGGTGGTATATAAATACACTGTTGGGTCTCGACATAATATGAAGATGAGTCAGTAAGAATATACAAATTTATATTATGAAAAAAATATGTATATAACATATAACGTAAAGACAGGTCATTTTTGTGGAACGCTGATTTGAGTAGTTACAAGAACTAACAAGAGAGCAGGACAAATGTTGCCCAACAAATACTCGTCAAATTTTTCTATTGGTATTCTATAGCGGTTTTCAAATTTTCGTCAATGTATTTAAGATTAAACCAGTATTAAATGGATGTGTGTGTATAACGATCGTGGACAACAAATTTTATATGCTGTGAGTGCACGTTAAATAGCACGACGTTGGAATAAAAGGCTCATTTCAATTATGTTACGGACTCATTGTGCGGTTAATTGATAAACATTGCTTCCACCTAGTGACGCGATCTTGAGTGTATTTTTAAAATGATTTTATTAACTATAATAATTTTATATTGCATATTTCAAACACATCCATTGATTTTGATATTTTTGTTTTTCTATATACCGCAGAAATGTTCTTTGGCTCTGTAAACAAAGTATCATGACAATTTGATGTTTACGTGATTATAATGAACTTTGAATGTAATCATTTTCAATCAACATGTTACCAGCTAAAGGTATGTTGCATTATTTTATTAATTCCAAAACACTCATACACTCAAAGCACTATATATGAAACTATGGAATTTCTGTATTCTATTAATTACTGTGCCTTGTAAAAGGTGGACCCACCTTTATCGACCAAATAGGTCAGATATTGACTGATGGGGGAGTTAGGCTTCGAAACCGGCGTGTATGCATGAAGGGACTGATGAATGTCGACCAAGCATGTCAGGTTTGTAAGGACAGAGATGTTTGGCTCTCGATACTCTCTGCCTACCTAGCTAAGGACCTGGTGTGACAGTTATTTATTTATTTGTAAAATTATCTTTGTTTATTGTTTCTATTGTTTTTTATCGTGTATTTCTTTACTTAATATCATATCTTATAAACATGAATACCATTGTTGAAAGATAATACCTACCTAATTAAAATGTTAAGATTTATAAGGTGTATATTATTTCTTACTGATTTAATTATGACAAAAATACGAATAAGAATTTCGTCAGTAAATAATTTGTAGTTTCAGTTTAAATTATTGTAACTTATTCCCGACGTTTTAACTATATGTAAAGAGTATAGGGTAATATGTTAAGAAACCGTGACAGTATAATCCTAATTAAAGTACTAAGGTATCGGATGATTTAAAAGCCTGATTCCAAATCAACTAGACCCAGGGTTAATTGGATTTGTTATTCTCTATTTTAGTACCTAATAAATAAAAAACCTTTAGCATATTTTGGTTTTAGATTTGACACATTTTGTTGACGTTATATATTAAAAGTTATACTAATAATACAAAATTGCGCTAACCAAAAATTTTTTTTACTATTGTGCTACTAAACTATATCTAAATTATTTCTTAATCCAAAAATAATTTTATGAAGTTGACAGAGCGCTTTCCAACGAAAAAGTGTTATAACGAAGGAATTTATCGTATAACTCACTTTTCAAATAATAAATTAAAACGCAGTATGAAAGAACTGCGACTGTTGTGGTTTTTCATGAGGTCTTTAAAAATAGTCATATGAGGTCTATATTTTTTCTTAATTTTTTGGTTATTATAGATCGTTGGTTAAAGACTATATATGATTTCAGTGAGTTAAGTATTCTGACCATTAATTTATTTTAATAACCTTGAGTGCAAGGTCAATTTATTAATTTCGTATTACGTTACAATCATTAAGTATTCACTGTAAATATATTTTTACTTTAATTGTAACTTTTTGTTGTCGTTAACTGTGTTTGTAAACTAAAACAATGTTGGCCAGTGAACAATTAAATTTTATAAATTTCGTGTAAAAATATACCTTTGCTTATTATTATTATTAAAGTTTTTGAAACAATAAGTATTAAGTGGTTGATCCTGTCAGGAGAATTAAATTATTGGTAAATCATACACTGTAATATTACATAACAGCCTGGTCATTTAGAAATAAAACTTCCGTCCCAGAGTCCCTTAGAGTTCCATTTACAAGTACAGAATTTACGTTACATTAAATATCCCTTGCTACAGTAGTGAAGGAAAACATCTTGAGAAAACGTACACGCTTCAATGATTTCCATGACCTTCTCCAAGGCGTGTGAAGTCTGCCAACTTCCACTTGGCCATCGTGGAAGCCAATGTCCTTAACCTTACAAAGTATTAAAGGTCTAACAGTAAACATATATTTTATAGAGTTTATGAGGATGAAGGTTATAACTACGAGTACATGTTTTAAAACCAAAATTATCGCCGTGTCAATGACTTTTTTGAGCTTAAAAAATCATAATGGTCATATAATTTAAACTGTGTTATAATATTAAATAATTTTGTTAATAAAATAAGGTACGAGACAATGTAATAATTTCGAGACCATTAAATATATAGGGCTTCCCCGACACGTGCCGGCCGTGCTTCGTTTAGTCTGGACGTGTGCCAAATAAAACTGAATAACTTTATTTTAAAAATATAATATAAAGTGGCACATTTCAACATGCGAGGTGGATATTGATATAAAATATATTCTATTTATCGTATCATACATTAAAATGATGAGAACGACGATTTTAATATAAGTGGTTCTGGACAGACGCCATTTTTTATTAATTTCTACAATTGTAATTTGGATAAATAATTATTCAGACTAAATATTTCGTTAAATAAGTTTACGCTCACGCATATTCCTATGTTATGTAACTCTTATAAATATGGTACATACATATTTATTGAATGATTTGAATATATTTTACTTATTTCGTTAAACCTTTAACCTGTAAAATAAGTAAGTAAGTAATGATATATATTTTTAAAACCAATGTTTTTTCAAAAATCAAGCGTGGTTTGTTACCAGCTATTGTGGTAATATTTTATTTTCAAGTATATTTACATCAGTTATTGTACAGCTCCTGTTTTACCGTGGAGTGTTTAGCGATGAGCGATTTTAATACTAACACTGATTAAAATTCAATGTTTCGTTCAAGGCCTACAACGTTTCTTGGCAATTTGCCATTCCAAATGATTAAATAATACACAAAATTCGGAACGGGCACTGCGTAACAGTCACATGTAAATCTGACATGGTGACCGGGGAATGAAATGAAAACTAAACGATACATATTATGTACTTATCACAACCACTATATTCCTCTTATGAAAGTAAAATATTAATGTCGTGTATTTTACTGACATCTTATAAAGATGCTTTGTTATCCCTCTTAACTAAGTCGAAATTCGTTGAATACCAAAGCTAACTAAAGCGAAAGCTATAAATTGCTTTTGATCCCTTCATAGCGCATATTAAATATATAATTAATCGTTTATCGTAACCCGTTTGTGGTACGACATTAGTGTATACCCAGAGGTCAAGTTTCGTTTTCGTCTAGAGAATATGCTTTACATTTGTTATTGTTTATCATTTAAGGAGCCGCAAACTTATATGGAAACACAATGGCAAATCAATGATCTCTTTTTATTGAATCATAAGTCAGTATGCATCAGTTGCATTGAACTCTTTTTGGCACTGAACAAAGTTTTGTTCAGTGCAATACAACCTCACTGTATGGCACTACACGGCGTGGCTTCTAGTTTGTTGGTTAAATACAGGTAGATTGATACGAGTTGATTATTAAAGATACCGCTTAGTGTGTTGCTACCGCATGAAGATACGATATAATTATTATCGCGGTATAAAATGATTATAATAAACCACGTTATAAGCAACGAATTTTTTTGGTGTTACCACAAAATAATTTAGTTGACTTACAAACGAAATAAAACTTTTTTATTTTATAGGAAACACATAATAAAATTAGTGAAGCCGTTGTTATTGAACTTCAGGATTTCAGGTAGTCTGTGTGCTATAACGGATATTCAAGTGCCACGAAAGTAAAGTCGGGCGGTACAGCTCAGCATATAATTCTCCAACATTGAAAAGGATCTCGGATGTCGGTATTTAAAAATAAACTCGGAACATCTAAACATCCGTCGAACGCCAGAAATTTGTTGATAACATTAGGTTGTATAACATTCTATAACAGCTGTTTCGAAAAGATTAAACCCAGCTCTACATTAACATTATTCGAAATAATCTCAAGAAAAAATTGAAAACTCAAGGAATTGAAGTAGAAACTGAAAAATTCTGCTTGTAATATTTCATAAAGACATTATATTAATTGAAATTATATTATTATTTAATCATTACATTGTCAACATATCATTATATATAGCAATGAGAATATTATTTCAACGTTAACGATTCATATAGAGATCGAATGATTTGTTTGGACTGCTCGACTTTCAACTGTCATTCAAATACACAATGTTTGTATCTTTTTTGCTGTATCTATACAATGTTATTTTAGACATTTTATGTTAAAAAAAACAGATGACACGTTCGCTTGTGCGTCTGACGTAGTCGTTCGAATCCCATAGTGGTATGTATCGGATCTTAGGATTGAAATTATAAAGTTGGACTAGAAGTCTTTCGGTTACGTGCCACGCAGTGAGATTCTATTGCACTGAACAAAGCTGACAAAGTTTTACTTACTACAAGCAAATAAAACTGGCAAAGACAGATCTATTTGGGATGCATAGTAGGTTAATACTCGATACATAATATTGTTGTGTTTATATCATACCTTTGAAAAATAATATTGTAGCAATATGATTGTACTTGGTTGGGTGCGGAGATACATATACCTAGCCGTCGAAATTCGACACTTTATCGTATATTTTTTCAACAATTTATCTGCTTTTCAGTAGATGAAAATATTTATATTATTAGGTAGTACCTACTAGTAAATTCACTTAAAATTTGTATCTATTGTATCAACATTTATGATGCCTCACGCCGGATTGATCATTATTAGCGCATCCTTTTAGTCTGATTAGTATTATTAATATTTTATATATCATAAACGTGTGAATTTTTTTGGCTCAAGGAAGTCCAACATATAAATATTGTTCATTGAGCTAATTTTTTTCAACTTCTATTTTATAGCAACGCGATCTGAATTTAAAAACCTGATCAGATAATTAATGCGTTTATCTTTTCATACGATTTAACAATTTCAAAAAAAATAGCAAATGTTACGAGTTTCTATAGCAAAGAAATGACTAGAAGGAAAAACTAGTTCAGATATTATATTATATTACATGAAAAATATAAAATGTATGTCACAAGATTTTCATTCGCTGTACCTTATTACATAATCTTTCTGGACATCCTCCATAACAACTTTATAAATAAAACACATTTGTTGGATATGGCATCAGTAGGAAGTGAGATATGAATAGATATGATGAAACGCTTACGGCAGTTGATCTCCAAGCTATTTCGTCTTTGACCAAAAAACAAATCTAGAAATAAAATTTAGCAGTAACTTTACTTTCACTATGAAATAATCAATAACTCATTTCACAGTGAAATAATTACAGTTATAACAACACAATAACATCTGTATGGCTGTAAATTTTACAGGTTTTTTTTTCAATTTAGAGTTGATGGTATTATTGCTTATCGCAACAAAATACTAGATATATTATTTTCACTATGATAATCTAAGCTGCTTTATACCTATATTTATAAACATTATTCGTAAAAGAAAACATTAATTAATAAACGACCTCATAAGTCCAAGGTTCTACTCAAATTTGTAACGCATTTACCGCAGTAAAAGCAAATGAATAATTTGTTTGCCAAGGATTTTTTCAGCACTGTATTGTTTTTATGGTTATTCAATAGTTATATACTATCCATAACGTAAATAGCTGAAAATATTATATTGACTCTGTGAAAAAACTACTGATTGTTTATCTTTATTGCATATGGACACTTCATTAGTTGACATGAATTGATAAAACTTTCTGTATTATTCACACTTTCATAAAACTATGGGAAAGTTAAGAGGTCAACTTAATTATAGATTAAATAAAATAATAACAGAATCAAATCTAACAGTAGATAAACAAGATTCAAGGAATTCATATTGACATTACATATATCATTAAAAAGTACTATGGAAATAATATTTATCTTGGGAACTTCGGTGTTTCTTAATAAACAACAATTTTGAAAACATTCAGTCACAAAAATAGGCATTGCACATACGATCATCTAGTTAGCGTTGATATATTACAAGTGAAAACGATTCCTCCTATCTTATTCTTAAAAGCAGTAGTGCAATGACTATAATTACGTATGTGCTTCAAAACAACTGGGCGGTATGACGCCAGAGGCCCCCGCCGACGCCGTCCATCGCTGGGCGGGCGGCGTCCGCGCCAGTCTCCTTGTTGATACTGACGGGAAAACTCGTTCCTTAGTGCACACCCAAACAGTTCTGTGACACTTACCAAAATGCCTGTAAGAATACACATTCATTGTATCTTCACGAACCATTAATTTGCTTTATCTGTGCAATTTGCATTTATCAGGCGCTTTTTACTTTGTACCTAACACAAACAATAACAATTCAAAATCAAGATTTACATATTTACGCGATGCCGTTATTAAAATGCCAGCGACAAATAATTGTCTTACAATAAGTTCCGTAACACATAACAGTTTTAATTTTCTTAATTTAATTAATTAACTGGATTGTAAATTAATCTTAATTATTGGAGTCAGCTTTGCCAGTCGTGATGCCATGAATGGCATACAAATGATGGGCAGGCGCAGCTGTGCACTGCTGTCTAACACGATTGCAGACGTCCCTTTTACATCCAAAGTATTCCAGACGCAATTAACTACCATATGTTTGTGTTACCGCACGCGTTATTTTCGGAGATGATGCTGGAATCCGTTCACTTTACCATCAAACGACTTGGCACTGGAGCGTGCATTTTATGGCCAATGTTCAAAAACATGCTTTTATTTACGTGTTCCAACTGATTTGCAATGTTCACAGGCCAGGAACAAGGAACAGGAACAAGAGGTTCTTACCTGGATCAACGCCGTCATCGGCGAACCTTTGCCTGGTGGTGATTATGAAGATATCCTCAAAAACGGTGTCGTTCTGTGCAAGCTCATCAACAAACTGTCTCCCGGCTCAGTTAAAAAGATCCAGGAGAAAGGCACTAATTTCCAGCTTATGGAAAATATTCAGAGGTACTAAAATGCCATTGATGTGAACAAATTGTGTATAAATATTAATATTATATTATTATGATTTACTTACATATAATTTCATGTTTAGATTCCAGGCCGCAATAAAAAAATACGGAGTCCCGGAAGAGGAGATTTTCCAGACTGCCGATCTCTTTGAGAGGCGTAACATTCCTCAAGTTACTCTATGTTTATATGCGCTGGGCAGAATTGTGAGCTTTTTATAAATAAACTTGCATATGAAGCAGAAATTATCAACTTTATACAGTAGACATAAAAATGTTGATTTTATAATTTCAGACCCAAAAACATCCCGAATGGACTGGACCTCAGCTCGGACCCAAGATGGCGGATAAGAATGAGCGTACTTTCACCGAGGAACAACTGCGGGCCCATAACGCTGAACTGAACCTCCAGATGGGCTTTAATAAAGGAGCTTCTCAGTCTGGCCACGGAGGATTCGGTAATACCCGACACATGTAATTTCATTAAGGACCTACGCTTAATGATTAGTCACGCACTTGAGACCAGCGATTGTTTGGGAGAAACAGTATTTTTAGCAAACTTTAAGTATTTAATTGATTTCTGTGTGTCTGTCATCGAATATAATAGCGTGAAATTGTATTTCTAATACGTTTTTGATTGGTTTTTTATAGAAATTTGCCCGTCATTCGCTTACTGTTCCTTCAGTTGTTAATTTAAAATTGATTTAAATTTTATGATAAATTGATTCAGTGCACAAACAATAAATACGAATCTTAGATTTATGCCACTAATTTAGCAAAGATTTTTTACTTTTGTTGTATTTTGTACATATTTTTTGATTAAAAACTATTTTCTTTTATAGAATTTGATTGTTTTTTTATGAATAATGCCGTCAACAATTCTAACGAACGAATTAATTCAGAAACATACAAAACATTAAAAAAGTTATAAACTGTTAATAGAACGATAATTATTTGATTAAAGTAAAGTGGATACCTCGCTATCAAGCATTTATGTTTCATTTTGGCAGTCCTTGATCTGATACCAAAGGCTTGTAATTTCTGTTGTGGGTGCGTTTCAAATTGTAAAGTTCCCTGTATATAATTAGAACAGTAGTTGAGTAATGCGTGCCAAAATGTGGGGTAACACTTGTTAAAATATTTTATGATACTATTAACACACCGTACACAATTGTATGATTATTAGGTACGAGTTATTTCTGTAGCAACTCTAATAAGTTGCGTTGTCTTCGAATTGTACGAATATGTTTGTAGCAAACCAAAAACTCTCCATACCTTAAATCAGATGATTTAGTTATTCCATTGGGCAAAAATTATTTATATGAACAAAAACATGTCCACCATGTAGTTTTTTTTTAATAACATCCTTGCAATTCCAGTATATTTTTTATAAACAATCTTTTGAAATATTAACCTACTCGTATATGTGATATATAAGTTAATGTGTTAAAGTTTTATAAGATATGAAAATTGACATTACAGGTAAGTAAAAAATACTGTGCTTTATTTTAAGGGCACATTCTAAGGGCCACAGAGTGTTAAATAACAATGAAGTGCATTAAAATTTTTTATGTTAAACATTAGTGTCATTATATTCAAGTATTGGTTACATTAAGAGAAAATTAGATGATCGAATAAAACACGGCGCAATGGAGTTTAAAAATAATCTGTTCTGGAGAGTATTTTTCTTCATCCTGGTCCAGAAAATATTTGACCTAATTAATGGGCTCGATTTAAGAGGCAGTGCCAAGAATAATCTGTGACGCCATTAGCATGTGTTGTAACATTTACGAGGGTTGTATCCGGTGATAATAAATTCGATTGTTAAATTTACAGTGCACACGCAGCGTCTGAAACATTTATTTCTAATCGAAAAATCTAGATAGTAGAATGTGTTTATTTCTACAATTTTCCTGTAAACAATAACGTAACAATGTTATACGTACATACATGTGTCCGTCTGAATTACTTAACAGCGCGTTTTTAGAATTGTGTTGCCGATGCCAGAGCCGCCGGCATTACTATTACTCGAATATACCGAAAACGTACCATTTATTCAGTTGACAACGGATATTCCGCAGTGTTATTGATATTGCTCAGCTTAAATAGTTTGCCAGTGCCTTGGAGCGATATTGGCTCTTTTAAAGTGGCCGTTAAACCATTAAACAAAGCAGTGGCCTTTTCGTAAATGTTTTTTAGTATCTTGTCGTAAAACTAACCAAACATTAAAGGCAGACTATCTTGTTCTGCGTTCGTTAATATTTAAACGAAGTCTAGTAAACCTTTATTTGTGGATTTTTTATGTTTGGTGAGTAGCAAACTGACATGCAACTGACTGCCGTTTCCAACTAACCTTAGGCACTACTGTAGGAGTGGAATTGTTGGTGACAGATTTTATTAATATTTTCTGACTGTTGGCTCTAGAATTATATTTAAATAAACTCTTGACTCCCCATCACCCAATACCTGACCTATTTGGTCGAGATAGGCGAGCCTTGGCCTCCCTCGACACGGTAAATGAATTATCAGTGAACAATCTAAAATACTGCCGAAATAGGAACTGACGGCAAGCAGCGTTGTACGTAAATTGTACAGACGGCCGATCACTCCTTTTAAAATGTTAATGATGACATTGCGTGTATATCAATATCTAACGTAAGCATTTCACATCATATCATATTTCAATAGATTGTTACATGATGTTTACGACGAAAGACTGCTACAGAGCAGTAAATTATTAGGGCGCAAATTATTACGAAATGTGAAAAGTGCGGGTCGTTTTGAAATAGGAATAATTTAAATGAATTGTTATAGATTATGCAATAGTTTTGTTTTGTAAGTAAATTCGTTAATAAATGCCATAAATATCAATATTTGAACACGCTGAGTACCTATACATTGAGATTCCTAAATACGTCCGTATCTACGAATTTTCGTAGCAATGGTATTTGGTTTCAGAACCGTATGAAAATTACGACTGATTTATAAGCCGATTTATAAGTATGAAATGCAGTCCATGTCTGCATTTCATACTCGCTACTCAAAATGCATCTTTTGCGAATGAGTAACATGCATTTTCATCAGTACATAAAAATAAAGTCTGCAATAAATATATGTAAGTCCATAGTCAAATCTAAATATATGTATTTCTTAGTTACTGTCAATAGCTAAGCATTTGCATTGATAAAGTGACATAAATAAATGGATGTATGTGTGTGAATTACAATACAGTTATTATCTTTTTAATATTGAAACAAATAATATTAAAAAAAAACATCTCAAATATTAATATTCAATGCGAGAAAATTTTATAATGATGCGACGCAGTGTCCTTAGGTTCGTAACAGTAGTATTAAGTCGGGAAATTAAATGCTAAATTACTTATAAAATTATACAACACGTATCTCCGCATATTGCAAAACTGATGTCTGTTTGTATTACATTCTACTGATCTCGCACATACAAGAAGATTACGCATTTTTGTAAAAAAAAGTTGAGTGCGTTTGACTTGAGCATAATACTAGTATACCTATAACACACTGTTATGTAACAAATTTTTTATTATACGTTTTACGAATACATGAGAACGAAATAAAACTTTGATGCGACGAATAATTAATCAAGTTATTTAGTACTGTTCCTTCCACTGTTTTAAATGCAATCATTTTATAATTTATTTTGCGAGTATATGAATATTATGTGGATTTAATTAATTTAATATCTTCAAAATCATAGCGAAATATTACTTTAGTGACATAATTGTATCTCAATATTGTGCAACTTTTGATGCTGGGTTACCATTAGCGATTTATATGCGGTTAGCAATAATTTTCGTGTCTGGCACAACCGGTCTATAGCGATGTGTGTCAGGACATTGACCACGTTTCATTGGATTTTGTTTGAATAGCGATGTTGCGCTCCACTTGTAAAAATATTATTTCTAGCATTTTAAAATTAATTTACATATAAAAATGTAACAATTAGGCAACGCAAGACATTTTGTAACGTTCAGGAATACATGATACTCGTTAAATTTTTTTTTATTTTTGTTGTGGAATATTTCTGTAAATACTTTACATTCTATTTACAACAGTCTGTCAATAAAGCACATTGCTGACAATTTTTTGTTTTAGCAGTAATGAGAAACAATGAGACTTCTATTGTCTTGGTAAAAATTGTAAATGTTGAAATAGAAATAACAGCGGATTAACAATAAATGAAATAAAGAAAAAAATATTTTTATTTTTGTTAATTAATAAATGAAAACAATGCCACTTTTATATTATTTCATTTAAGACTTAGAGAGATATCTAAGAAAAAAAAAATCGACATTGGCTAAAACCGAGGAGCTACTGCTCACAATCTTTAAGCTTTCGTCACTAAACCTAACCTACTTAGAAGCAATAAAATAACTTTAAACCAACAGAAATAGCTCACGCACAGATCCGTGGCGTCTTCTATATTTATAATGATAGCAGAGATCAGTTGAATTTCATATTGCTAGTAATAATATACGAAACGTATGGAAAGGCAAAACGTATGCTTGCATGTAGAGATAGGTAAATTCTGTTTAGTATTCACATTCGGTTTCGATATTTCGGTTTATTGAAATTTCCTTATGTTACTCTCAGCTATCAATTTATTTCAATTCCAAATACACAGCATAATTTGCTTTCTTGTAAAAGTTATTAAAAGCATCCCACACTCTCACATTGTAAAGAGAAACTAAATAACACCCACATAACTTTGAATTTGTTTGCGAATAATTCGGAAATTGTTTAAATAGTATGCTATCGGAGTTCTGTAACAGGAAAATAACACACATATTTACTTATCTCAGTAAAAATGTACATCCGAGAATAAGCGTTTTACCATGCGGCTTGCGTAGGTTAGAGCGTGCTCACTGACAATTTATTTATCTTGACCAGGCGCCAAGAAAAGAGGATGTACAGTCGGATCTATCTTCAACTCATGACAGAACAGGAGGCCTTGACATAGGCGTGATTTATATTCGCTTAGTATTTAGTATCAATCATTAGCATCAGAACAGGTGTAATTTGTATGTAACTTGCTCCGACCTCCTTTGCATTTAACTGACAACAATTTAGTGTAATTTATTATATACAGTATAATGATAAGTATTCAGTCTAGAAAAGGTGACTATTTACTCAGAGCGTGAGTGAATTAATAATTTTAATACGACAGGATGTCTATATCTATTAAGTGTATGTATCTAAGCTCCCGAAATTAAAATAAGGTGTTCGAAGCGTCGTTGTAGCCGAAATCGGTTTTGAGACATCATCACACCTAATAATGAATAAAACAGTTTGAATTTGAATATAACCTCGGATCAATTTATAAGTATGTATAAATATTCGAAAACGTTCGGCAACAAGAAAGCCAATGGAAGAAATGTGACATAATTACTGTAATGCATTCTGAAGCTACTTTGGTAGTCGGTGGGTGCGTCGGGAATATGTCGTACCAAGTCCAAACACAACCACTTTACTCCGCCAATTTTATTGTCCAAATATACATGAGCACAATAGCACAAAGCTTATAGAGGACAACAGAAAACTACAGAAGGTATGATTTTTAATACAAGAATCGTTTTTGACATCTTTGACATTTTTACAATCTTCTTTTTATAAATAGTATTCTCGGGTTAAATTTAATTTTCATTATTTTTACAATATATTTATATTGGCCACCACACTACTAATATGACCGCATTTAACTTAAATAATGTTTAGGATTAATAATATGAAATATTGGTGATTTACCGTAATTTACGTATTCTTACGCAAACCAAAGTTATAATTCACACGTACGTTAAATCGCCACTTTCGTTTAAATCGAAATAGGTATCTGTAAATATTTGGCAAACCGTGTTTTCTCGGAGTTGTTTTACAATTCAAATATAACAACACTACTGACTTATCTCAATTGATTATCCATTTGATTACATTGCAATCACTATTGCATTACCGAACATGTGATATTAAACAATCAAAATACACGTGATTGATGCTTCAGCCAAATTCAAACAGCTAAAAGGTAACAATAACTGCAATCGTCAGCGCTTTATAATTTTGTCCTTAGTTTGTTTATCGAATGTGGTATAAATAATTCATAACATATTACGATATAACGCCATATATTTATATGCCTGACAGAATCTATTTTATACCTACAACCTGGAATTATCCAAGTCAAGAGTGAATAGGCACTTTCTAGGCAAGCGTGCTTTTGTCCTAGGCTGCATCCCGCTTTCCATCAGGTCGGATAGCAGTCAAACGCGAGCTTATAGCTAAATAAATAAATAAAATATTCTCAGTATCCTTCCTAAGTGTGTATTATCCAATGATGTTTATATGGCTTGCATGTTTTGCATATTCTGTCACCCTTTGTTGTGCAACCAAGGAGAGCATTCACCGCTCAAGGTCTAATTAATCGTCGAACATTCGCTAGAATGGGGCAAGCCCGCAAATACGTTCTAAGGCGATTTATAGAAGCCCAAAAATTTCCATTTATATCCACTATCAAAACCCGCAATGTCGTGTTGTCCCGTCGGGCTCGCATATTCTAAAAAATTCAAACTTTATAGGTTGTGTGAATCAGGACATTTACTAATCTTAAATATTAATGAAGATTTATGCTTCTTTAAGTTATTTGTTTATAATATGCAACTACAGTTTTTATTTTTCACTACTACGTTTTTTATTTTTACTATTGCTGTTTTTTTACTACAGAATCACACTTTTTTAATTATATTTAATAAGTTTATGTATATAGTTAGGAAAATCGTCAAAGACACGCAATTACACAGTCTAAACACGTCAATTATTGTACATAAATGGCAAATGGCGGGCTAATCGTTTGTGAAATATATGGGCATATGCAATTTCTTACGTTGATCGATAATCCAACACATACCGACCAACTGGTCACGGACGTTAGCCGTTTAGTGCGGTGGCTGGTAGTCCGTGAGCTGGTTTTATCCACTAGGCCAACATAGTTAAGTATTAAGTGTTACGAAAATCCATCACATGCTCCCATAAAGTAAAATATCCTACTGCCAAGTCAAGAATTATAATTGTAATGTCAATAAAATATACAATAAAACAATACGAGTGAGACGATGTTTTTTAAAAATGGTCACAATTAATATTTCAGCGGTCCACTATATGTATGTACTTTCTCAGGTGGCATAACCAATTTTTAAAGTTTATTCATTATGATTGAGATTTTTGAAGTATTATTTTTAATATCCAATTAAAAATTTATTCGGTTAGCCGTATAACTGTGTCTAAATCGTACGCAATCACTAATTATATGATTTGTATAATGTTTTTGAATTGATATTATTATACATCTAGCGTCAAAACAATCTCATAATTTATCTGCTAGTACTTAAATTCTCGCGAATTTGTAATATTGTATGCAA
>DVPR01000194.1:0-15886 GCA_018239345.1 Oxynetra stangelandi
AAAATAAATTGGTTTTAATATTACTTTTGTTTTTTTTTTTATGAATTTTTCAAATTCGCAAAACTCCGAGGCCCACCCGTTAGTAGTGCATTAAGTCATATTGGTATTGTGCCAATGTCCTGACACTAAATGTGTACCTACACCTTTAAAATCGAGGAATCAAATTGAATAAGGAAGACCACAACGCGTTTGTATCTACGTTAAAAAAAAGTATCTAATATATGATAATATACACATAATAAACTAGTCATTATTACTCTATGATGTTTACGGTTTTATGAATCGTTCTCACCATTACACGAATGCGTAATGCATAAATATACCATACAATTATATCTACAGCCAGAGCAACGTTTTGAATGGTAGAAGATAAATGTTCCGGCGTTCTAACGGTTAAACCGTCATACAGCCAGTCGCCGGCGGTTGATGCGCGGGTGATCAACAAGGTCCACAGCCGCTATACCGTACCCACAAAGCAATGGCTCGCACTCGCCGGGTGGGATGTCGCTATTCTAAATAAATTAATTCCAGTGAGCCACCTAGGTAGCAAGTCACTGGTGCATGCGAGCGTTCATTCTCTTCAATACAATGTCATTATTTTCAGGTTCAAATACATATATAGTGACCTATTTATATCAAAGCAGGTTTGTTGACCTCGTTGTCCAATGAGTTGTCCCTCGAATAAAGCAGAGTGTGTATTTCATCGCGTTGGTGTGCTCATGAGCACTCGCAATTGTTGGGTTTTGTAGTCGTGCGTTTTCTGTGTACCAATCAATTTTTTTTCTACGGAAATTGACAGCTGGTAACCACTCGTTTTCAAGAACAGTTGGTAGTCATTGCGTGGTGTTAGTGCTGTTCTGATGGTATTATTTATGACATTACATTACTTACTTCCTTTTCATGATACCCTCTAGAGGATAAAAACAAAAAATTTAGAGAATGTATTTTTTTGTAAATCTATGGTTAAAAGCTATTACCAATAAACCTATTGTTAATAGGCACTGGTCATTGGTCAATAGGCACTTACTGGTAGTATAAATCTTAAGCCATAAGGGTTTGAAGTTTTTGTACACTGCAGATGTTTTTAATGTAAAATAAAACCTCTATTTAAAATTTTAATATTTCTGAATTTCTTCACTTATTAATTGGGGCCTCATATAGGTAATTGAGGCTTCAACGTAGGTACATTAGATTCTTACGTAGGTAGGTACGATACAGAAAACAATAAAGTGACTTAAATATTCAGTATTCTCATTCGGATGTCTATTTGAATAAAAACGGTTATTCAGTCAGGGAACTATGTACATTAAAACGTATCCTAATCTGCTTTTGATTTCGCTATATGGCCCACAAGATGGATTTTGAACTGGTTTGATAAACTAGTAGAATATTTATTTAATAAACAATAACCTTTATGAACTTGCTTGGGATGTTTTAATCATTTTTTATTTATAGGTAAGATCATTTAATTTAATATTTTCATTCGTCTCTAGAGGTAATTTCCAAAGGACGAATCTACTAAAAGGACATAACGGATCAACTTCTTTACTTTTATTTTCAAGTTCTAAGATGATGCCAATATGGGTTATATACCTACTAAATGCTAGTTATAGTATGCCTAATATGCTACTTATGTATTTAATTTTTATAATAGCAGAAGATATAATAAATTTTATTAGAAAAATCACTTATGAAACTATATAATAGCACCAGGGCAGAATGGTAATGAATGAATTTTTAATGAGTACAAAAAATATTCAGTTACTAATCCCTTAAAATATTCTAAATCAAAGAATTAAAAGAATGTAACGTTTTGTTTTGACAGTTGCATGTAATACATGAAAACTATCGATAGAATATGTTTTAAGTCTCTCTTTCCTACATAACTGGCTGACAGATGTGCCATGAGTTCAACCCAGTGTATTTATATATAAATACTATATGTTTGAATATTCTAGTATATTTTGACATTAAATTAAGGGTAATGTTAAATTCACAATACCTTTTTTTATTTATTAAATATTTAAAACAACAAGAGAGCAAGCATGTAAATGTTCATATTGAATAAAAATTTATTTGTCTATGGTTAGGCTGTGGTTGGTGTGCTGTGTGGTAGTGGTATAGGTAATTTTCGTTTTGGTGTGATGGTTTTGGTTGATCCATCATTTGATTTGATGGATGAAGCGAATGGTGCGCGCGCTGTGTGCTGATGTTACATCTCCAATCTTTTTGGCAGTCCTAGTGAGCTGGTAGATAATATTAAGAAAAGCTAGCGCGATTTATGTAGAATGACTTGTTGCGATTTCAGTGATTGGTTCGGTTAGAATACCTTATTGATTTTGTTCGCGAGAATTTTCCATTAGGGATTTTTTCAACAAAGGAGTGATTAGATTACAGTGTTGTTATTCCGTAAAGTTCGAACACAACTGTCATTGGCCAAGACCAATCGTCCATCGAGTGCTTGCATGTGTATTTCACACTCACCAAAAAAATCGAGCCCAACTATCATTCAGTTTTAAATCGTAACTGGCCTAATATAAATTGCAAAAAGTGATAACTGTGCAAGTCGCATTGTGTCATTTGGGAAGTTCGAAAAAGGTCGATTGGCGATCCGTGATATACCGATCATAAATCCACCGGAAGGACAAATGTTTTAATAAGGTTGGTATAAACTTAAATGATAACATTCTCATTAATATTTGTCGTAAATAAGATCGTTCTGGTGCTCATTCATTACGAAACAACAGGCTTCTCGCAGTAATGTCGCGCGATGTCGTGTCATGCTAACATTTCGCTCTGCATCATACTTTGTGTAGGTGTAAGGTATTACTTCACATTTTTACGGGTCTTTCTTAGTGTTGCATGACTAATTAAGCTATCGATTCCTTGCATGTGAGCTTGAGTTCTATGAAGCGTTATAATCTTCTTATTGAATATATACTAGTCAATATTTTGCCATAGAGAAAATGTCCAAGTGATTCAATAATTGACTGGCAGATTGTTTGCCTATTTACGTTGTGTAAAGACCTTGGTAAAGCGTTGTTGCAAGTATATTCACAAATCTATTTACTCAACTGGTAAATATATATAAAAACATTTTTTCTTTTTGTTTTTTTTTTCTATTTTATTCTGTAATTAATATAGACCTGTCAGTGTATTGATTGGTAGTCAACAATGTGTACTCTGTGTCACACACTGTTGTGTTTTAGAAATGTAATCAATGAAAATCAATTCACCATTATGAAATATTCAATGGAAACAATAAACAAACACAAAATGGTTTTGTGTCAACAGATAAATCAATATTTTCAAATTCAAATACGATTGTACTTGACCATATTTATTTAGTACTGCACTATAACGTATCTTATGTCTTGTATTCTGTTGCTAGAAGCCAGTGCAGTGAGCTATGATTCACAATGCATTTTGACCAGTATTGTAATGTTCTAACTATAACACTACAATAACATAGCTTATTAAGTAACCATGGTAACAGTGCAATATTTATGACGATTAGGTGATTTGTATTCGAGCTATATCTTACATTTATGAATATGTAATAGTGATAAAGGAATTACATTGAAATATGATTATCTTTGATTACAATGGTGTTACACAATGAAATGTTGGCTTTAACCATGGCTCCTCCTAATCCATGGTTTGGGGGATCAGGAACCCCCTTTGCCTCTTAGTATAAGAAAAAAATTTATGCATGTTTGCAGAAGAGGTTTTTACTATTTGTATCTGAAATGGGTTATCTGTGCTCATATATCTATATCCATTCAAATGTGTAAGTAGGATCTAGATTTTTTTGTGTAAAGTTTGTGATAAAACTAGTTCATCTTCTTATATTTTGTCACCCTTGAACTCATCGAGGATATAGCTTTGCCTATGACTTAATTCCATTTCCATCATAGGATCGTATGAAAAAAAATATGTAATCTAGCAAAGCAGAACCCTTCATTGAAATTTTCTTAAGCCAAGTGGTAATATTGGATTTCAACAAAATTTAAAATAAACATATTGTGATAATAAAATGCAGATGGCAATGGAGTGATAGAAAAAATTTTGAGGGTATATATCTGGTGATAGTGTCTATATGTGTGCTCTATATATTGCCCGGTACTGTATATTTTAAGGTTTATACTATGACTGGCGCTATGTACTGCTATATACTAGTATTGTACAGGTCCTGGTGGTAGTGACTATATTCCAATTCAAATTCAAATTCAAATTATTTTTATTCATTATAAGATACACATAGATACTCTTAATGAATGTCATAATGTTGAGTCGTACCTGGGCTTTGTGTGCCCTTTGGGCGATCATGTATGTACTGGTTGTTACCTTCATACTAGTACTGTATACATATTGTCACTTTTTTTATTTTATAAATATATTTCATTCTGTATACTCGATGTACACTATTAAATTAACATTCTAGCATTCCAATTGAGACCTATAGGGGCTTGTTGGTTTTGTAAAAACACTAAAATGAACTTGCTTTCCTTATTCAATATGATGGGTACTGATGCATATATTTATGCTGACTCATAATGATAGTATTTCTTGGGATCAGCACAATGCGCCCTCTGGTGTATTGTTGTCTATTTAATATTCAGGAATGTCTTGGTAATCGCAATTTGAGATTGTGTACCATGCTACTACTTTCTAACATAACATTTGTTATTAGGTCTTCTTTTTTTTAAATTGCAATATACTCGTGTTTCGCTGAGACATCACCTGATTTTAAGTGAGATACAGCCTAGTATGAAACACATATGATATATGATGCCTTTTGACCCTAGTTTTGAAATTAAATTGTCTTCAATAAAATGCATAGTTATAAAATTGCTATTTTATCAAATTGGTTATTTTCAAGGGTATTAACTATATGATTTGTTTCATTTTATTACTTCTTGTAAATTATATGTGTTTGCAAACATGTAATGAAAGGAATTTTGTGTTGTTTAAAATTTTCTTGTGGTCGTAATATTCCTTCAGACCACAATATTAATAATGTTTAGGATAGACATAACAGCTCTGAGAAATGAGAAGTTACAATAACATCTTAATTTCTTATATATCACCATCTTCAAGATAATGATGTAAGGCAACCAACATAACAGTTTATCACATAAATTTAATTAAATGCATAGATTTTAACATTGTTGCAAATCCAGAACCAGATTGACATTAAATTGTACCTACCATCTTTTTCTGTATGTCAAAACAATTTTTCAAGCATTCTGATTTAATAAAGAGTCTCAATGAATTAATGACTTGCTGACAGAATATACATCAAAAGATTGTGGCGAGCACAGCACCAGATTATTTAACTTAAACATAATTCAATAGACTTACTTATGTACATCCCAAAAATAGAAACTTACTTAATAAATTTACTTAGTATAAAATAAAATATAAAACTTTGAGAGCAGACCGGAATCCAAGAGCAGAACGATAAGAGCGGTTGATGTTGAGACAGACTTAAAATTTGAATATAATAAGAAATGACAATCATATAGAAGAATTAAAGGTATACACACAGAGGTATATATATAAAGGATCCGGCCATCTAAATTGATCGGTAGATGTTCTAAAAAGATTCCGTTCACGGCGACACATTGTCTAGTATTATCATTATTGTTATTATTCAATATAGCTTGCAATCTGGTAACACATTAACCGTTGATCTCTACTATTGAGGCAAGATAGTAGGCTAACAAATAAGACTGCGGCGAATTTGTCTATAATGCTGGCCTGTAATTAATATATGTTACTGGGCATTGCGTATAATTTAACATACTATACAATTCTAGAATAATGCATGAATTACTAATGGAAATTTCATCATTATTCATGCGGAATTCAATGTATTAAACTTTTAACGACCCAAATGGAATCAAATAACATTGTAGCATTTTTGCTATAAATATTTATTTTATTTTATTTTGTTATCAATGTGTCAGCATCTATGGTTTTTGTGATATTTCGACCAAATGCATCAAGTGTGATTCACTTTTGAGATATTATCATTGTTATCAAAGATATTAGGAGTTGCTTACTGGATTTATGTTGCCGCCTACAGTACAGTCCGGACAAAGTAAATATGCTCTGATACCAAGCAGTACAACATTAAACCTTGATCATAAAACATTATATACGTATTTGTTATCTTACTATGAAACAAATTATTATGATATTTAATTGGAATGAGTCATTATTTTATTAATTATTTAAACAGGAACAAGTCATCATAAAAATGAAGTACTAGCCGATGATTTCATACTAAAAGAGTTTCTTGAAACTCATTTTATTCTATGTACATTGCCAGTATTATTCAAATATGAATAAAAATGAATTATCTCTTTTGCTTTCTATTCAAAATATCGGAATCAACTTTAACTAGCTCTCATCGACAGGTAAAGGGCTTGGAGAGTAATTTAGGTCAAACGGAGACAACATGTAGGTGATGAGTGACAAGTAAAGTAATATATATTTATTTATAGATATTATACATATTGTATTTAGTCACTGGTGATGAAAAGTTTGTATAACAATGCAATTAATATCAATCACAACAACAATTTTACTCTAAAAATAATATATCGGTGTTATGGAAATTTTAAAATTGTGAGTAATATCCATGTAAATCAAATCCCGTTCCGAGTAAATAAGCTTTGAATTTCCTATTTTGAGATTGCTCAGTTTTAAAATACAATTAATAATGAATATCATTATATAATTAAAAGTACATTAAGTTTCATAAGAAGTTGTTATTGGCTATAAATATTGGCACATTTGTGTAGGGTTTGTGATAAATAAGTGTTCTAGAAAGGAAGAAAAAAATAATGAAAAGAGTGTATAGAATCCAACCGTTCACAGTTAGCGAAAAATAAATGTACATAACCTGAATTTTCAAGATAATTGGTAATTCTAAAATGTGCAAGTCAGAAAGGAAAAGAAATCATTTCTTTGGTCAACATATTATTGTAGATGCAACAAGAACTGGATATATAATAAAGCCTCAAGATTCATCGGTTTTATATCTATGAGGATACAATATGTAGTTACAAGAAATATCAATTAGTTTTCTTCTTCCTATTGACAAGTATGTGTTAATAAATTTATATGAAAATAAAACTTTTTAGGTTATTTATTTTGACCGGCTGCGTCACTGACGTCGTATATTTTAAATTAGTAATTTTGAGCTTTGCCGGGCATTACGATTGGTAAGAACAATTTAAAATATTGGAGGCAATGAGTAATATTATTGATTACAATGCAATCTCGTACTAGGTATAACGCTAATCACCTTTAAACAATACTCGTTTCCTCTTAAGCTCTCACACAGTCATTTTCAATTTGAGACATAAAGATAGATACATAGATAGACAGATACAATTTAGCGATGAGTTACATCTAGCCTCTCTGATTAACAATATAATGGCTTCGAGATCGTGCTTAATTTGACAATAAACGTCCCGCCAATTAGCCTGTCAACTGAGTTAACACCTACCCTGTCATTAGCCACACCGGTTATTATTGCAATCATTGTAGGACAGGGTTTCTGACATTGGTGAAAGATCTGTATATATTTTTTGGAAATATGAATATCTTTAGTTTTTAAACCTATTTTCTGACCCCTCAACTTTGTATGTGATTTATTTTTAACATCAAACGTTACAAGATGGGTAATTTGATTTTCTCTGTTATCGTGTTGCAGGTTACATTGTGCCCCTCGAGGGAAGCTAGCGATGGTGGACTACTACAGGATTCTCGGCGTTACGCGAACAGCTACGGAGGCAGAAATAAAGAAAGCGTAAGTGTTTTTCATCATTTTCGACAGAATTCTAGAAATCTACAAAAATCAGAAACTTCTAGACATTTTGTAGTGTCGATTAACAAAAGAAGGCGAAAACGCCGTTTACAATGATGAGGTTCACAGATACAGACATATACATACAATCCATACGAGTTTATATCACAATCCTCACTTCTAACATTACAAGGAAAGAGAGCTTCAATTCCGAACTTCTGTTTCATTATGAGGGATATAAATGAAAGCATCGATATATATTGTTACATGGTATATTGTCACTTTGATCACTTTATATTGCACCTAAATGTACGGGTCAGGTAGACAAAACAAACTCGGCATTTTTCATTGATTCTGTTAACATTAATACTGTGAATATGGCTCGGGAACGGCTAAAAAGACGAAACAATCGGCCGTGTGTTGAAAGACCATTCCAATTGCGTTGTTAAAATTCTATATTGCACTCTATAACCTATGAGGAAAAGTAGATTGCACAAGGAACTGGTTCCCAAGAATGGCGGTACTGATTTGTTTGGTGGTACTAAAAAACATTGAAAGCTAAAACTATGAAAACTTTTACCAATGTTAATTGTTTGTAGAACATTATATCATTAAAATACATATTTTATTGTCCTTTTTAATTTTCTCACTCTTAACATGCAGCACTATGTTATCGTGCCAGTATCATATACATCGCACACTGTGATTACATAATATATATAATTGTGATTATGTCTGCTCGTGTAATCTCTTGGTGCGCCAAATAGATAAATATAATTAATCGATATTATTAAATATGTTTCTATATATATATATATATTTGTATTTAACATTTCAGATATCGAAAACTAGCATTAAAATGGCATCCCGATAAAAATCCCGACAATGCGGACGAGGCGAACAGGAGATTCAAGGAAATCTCCGAAGCGTATGAAGTCCTCTCTGACGGTACGTCCTACGTTCCTAAGTACTAAGTGGCCGTGTAATTGTGGTGTCATTGCGATGATTTAGCTTTTGTAAAGTCATATATATTTACCATGTTAGTGGATATTTATTTATACAGAACTACATCTCATTGGCTAGTCAGTGTGCATTGATTTTCCTCGTTTATATTCAAACATATGTTATCTGTGTTGGCATATTGTTAGTTTCTTTTTTTTGGTCTGTTAAAGATTTAGCTAAATTAATCTCGGATACTTGTACCAGAATTTGTGTGCTGGTTCCCGGTTTTAAGTAGATTATTTTTTTTACTTTGTGTTACTATGTCGGAACATTTTGTTTATTTAGCTGAGCGCGTTAAACATTTATTTTATATACAAATGTTCAATAAAATCATAAAAAATGACTGGACGTTTCGACGCTTCGAGTTTTGATTCACTCAATTGTGTATATTCTATGAAAAAGTAATGCATTCTTTATTATTACATTTAAATGAGATTAGCCCACTTTCCGCAACTGTGGTTACGCAAAACACTGGCTATTTTTGGCGTCGTTTGTGAGCAGTTAACTGGAAACCTTAATTGTATAATGTATAACTTACATACATAACTCAATATCTGTATTAATTACGCCTTATCCAGCGAGCCAGCTTTTTGTTTTTTTTTTAATCAGCGGTGTATTCATACCTGTACTATATGGCTTTTTATGCAATTGTAACATTTTTTTTTATTTGAAATTGTGCGTAAAATGTGAGTAATTTTGTTTAAATTTTTCTTCATTGTTCTAAGTACATTAATGTACATTTTTTATTATTGTTAAATTATCTAAAAATATCACTTTACCGTCAAGGCCGCGTGAAGGTTTCAATTGATTGTTTAAAAAAAAATTATAAAAAAACAAATGTTTGCGAAGTGGCGGTAATAAAACAAAATTATGATGGATTGTAATTGCTATCGGGTGTGATCCTAGCTTTTAGGTTACCGTATAGAGTCTTGCACACGATATTTATTGGTTGAACGTACGTGAATTGTAGTGAAATAAATGAAAATACGTGGATTAATTTTATTTATTATTGGCTCAATGGAAAGAAAATAAATTATCATTATTATTATTATTATTCTAACACCTTCACTATTACCCTCTGGTAAATACGTAACGAGTTTTGACGTTTCACCATAAACACAATATTGAGTATTAATCACTTTCACCATTTTCCCCCCTAATCCCTATGTAATAAAATAAGCACATGGTTTTTTTTTCTTTTTCCTTTTCTCGCTCCTTTGTATAATAATTCTTTTTACAAGTGCCCTAATAGATTTAGATGTGCAAAATGTTCAATGTAATTTTGTTGTTTGGGTAGAGAACAAGCGGAAAGTGTATGACGCACGGGGCTCCGGTCACGGTCACGGTCACAGTCACCACGGTCACAGATATCAAAGCAAGAGCGGAGTTAACGGTCACCGACACTTTAGCTTCAGGGGTTTTTTCGGAGACACGCCATTCCACCGATTCTTTGGTAGCCACTTCACTGGTAGTTCACTTAATATGAGGGACGTTACGAGTACTATCACATTGAAGCCGATTGGTTTATTTTTTTTTCTGTTTTCAAGCCGCCATTATTTAAAAAAAATCTAAAACTATGTTATATATATGAAAATAATGCCAGATGCCTTGAGCGCTGAGCCCTATTGTGCTTCGGTTTCGTTTTCAAGTGATAGTATTTGAATGTTAACCGTAACTAAGTCGACTAACAAGAACATTATTTTGTTTTCAACTTAGTTTTAACTAACAAATACGAGTTTTGTGTGTGAGTTTTATAGTACTTTTATATTCGACATTGGACCGAGCGAGTGGATTTTTAGTATTCGCGAATCTCATCAACGCGCCCTCTCCCTCTTTCTTAAAAGTTTAATGTTTTTTTTATTTTTTATTATTTAAAATTTTTTTTCCTTTGTTCTGTATGTACACTTTAATCGTAACAACGAATGATAGGAACATTGAAAAGGTTTTATTATTTATTGCATGACATTTTTATCGGCAAGTTATATAAAAATTGGATATTGTTATTACATATATAATTATAGAGATCGTTGTACATGTAAATATTCTTCATATGTTTTTTTAAAATATGTGTATATATACCTGTCATGTCGTTTTGTATATAAATGTTGTTTTGTTACTGATGTATTTTAATGAAGCTCTTTGATTTTATTTTAAACAGATGTAGTATGTTTGGCACTCTGTGCTCTCTGCCTACCCCGCTTTGGGACCTGGCGTGACGGTTATTTATTTATTTATTTGTAGTAAAAATTCCGAAGTGTTTGTTTGGAACGTAACAGTAGCCAGATTATTGAGTGAAAATATTATCGCCCACTCGCCATTTAAGTACTCCAGCACCGTCCGATACGTAACATATTTATTGTGAACATTAAATATAGAACTATGAAAATTATTATATACCTCCAGTTCGTTAAGCTCGTCTTGTTCCATGAAGGCGTTTAGTATTAACCGTACAATCAAGTAATAAAATGACACGATATGAATTTCCTCCGGTGTGCTGCAGCGAGGGAGACCCATCATACAACTGAAATCGACATTAATTCTTCATTAAATAACTGCATCATTGGCAGTTATTTAATGAAGAATTAATGCCGATAAAACTTGCTGAAAAATGATTCTTGCTGAAATTGAGCCCACGGAATATTCCTTGTGCAAAAATCGGATGTCTTTTGACAGCTCACGAGTGCGTCCGACGATAAAACGCGGGAAAAAAAATGACAGTTGTTGTTGTGTTTGGCAACTCGATTGTCGGCGAGTGGTTTTAGTTCGGTGTCAATCGGGACAATTGCACGGTTGTTGTTGGCAGCTCGCTCGCCGGCGCACTACTGACTAGGTCGTCGGCTCCGGCGTCCGATGTCGATGTCCGATTCGCCGAAATACGTGGTTTGTTGTCGCTCCCAAGCGAATTAGACGGTTCATTGACTTTTTTTTTCTATCCAGTAGGTACGTGGTTCATTCGTTCGTTCGTTCACTCATTCATTCGCTACCTAGCTAACATTAAGTCGGATGATTGGATTCTTTTTTTAAATTTCTCCTTATAGTTACAGATGATGTATATTTTTTTGTTATTAATACCGCGAATCGAATGCGTTTGAATTTGTTTTGGTGTTCTAAATGGAAGCCGACGGTATTGGCCGCGTGAGACATGAACTGCGCTGTACTATAAAAACTAAACTAAACTTGTATACTTATTGCTCTTTATATAAACTGCAGTAAAATGCGCCAACGCTACGTAGTATCGTCATCATTAACTATGTTATTGGCCGCTAATAATGCTTATGTTGAAACGGTTTTACCGAGTTGCATGTACGCTCTGACAGCCGGTGGCGCCCAAAACCCGCACGATAACTCCACCTGCTTTTGAGATACTATAACAAGCTATGATATGATATGCACTCGATACATGTGTATCAGAAGCCAATGTTTTTTTTTGGACGAAATATTATTAACTAATGTCGTTTTGTTTTCTGCCAAGAATCGTCGCCGCTATCTTTTTGCCGTTTTGTGTTTTTCGATGAAATATTAATAATTATTGTTTTCCGACAAGAAGCGTTGCCTTTACCATAGACATATTTTTTTATATTTTATTGTAACGTTAATTGGTTGAATGTTTTCGGCGCGCAGAGAGGAAGCGTCGCGTGTACGACCAGTACGGCAAGGAGGGGCTGAACAGCACGAGGAACAGGCGCTCGGCCGCCGACGACGACTACGAGTTCGGCTACCACAGCTTCCCCTTCACATTCCGCGACCCCGAGGAGGTGTTCAGAGAGTTCTTTGGCGGCTCGCCCTTCGGTGAACTGTTCTCCGGTTGGTTTTTATGGATACTGGATATGTATATCGATTTTCATCTCTCTTCTTTGTTCTTCTTGTTCTTCTTATTGTCTATCGACTTTAATGAGCGTTTAGTGAAAGTAATGTTTCAATCGAAAATTTAATTCGACAATGAATGAATAAATAAAAAAATATTATATGGACTCTAAGAAGGCATACTGAATGAATAGAATGTTTTCAACCGAAAATTGTAATAATGTCATAAATAAAAGCTTTAAAAAATATTATATCCACGAGATGTTGGTGTGCATATATACACATATATATCCATATAAAGCAAACGCCCGTCGCCCGCAGAGATCAACGGGCACGGCCACCACCGGCACGGCCGCCGCCCCCACCACCCCGGCACGTCGCTCACGTCGTCGCTGTTCACGCCGTTCGGCTTCGGGATGCAGGGGCTGGACGACATCTTCGCCCACTCGGTCTCCAACAGGAACACGTTCACGTCCTTCTCCACGTTCAACAGCTCGCTGGCGGGCCCCGGCAGCGCCAACATGAGGAGCACCACCACCACCACCCGGGTGGTCAACGGCAAGAAAATTACCACCAAAAAGTTTGTATTCATCAAGTCTTTCTAATCCGTGTTCTGTTTATGGTGTGTTTAAAATGTAAAGTCTTGTCCGTGGTCGGCGGAGGTTGTTCGGAAGCTGTTGCCAGCCCGTTTGTACTGTTGTCATTAAAAATAATTACTCAGATCCAATCAACGTTTGCGAGTGAAAGAAATGTTTGCTCGATATTTTTTATGCGAATATAAAAATTGCACTGCATAAAAATATGCCATAGAGTAGAGTGACGATTGCCTTTTTTTATATAACATTTTTGTTTTTAGAAGTTTTGGAAGCATTTAAGTGGTGCATTACGATTTAATCCGTTCACATACATTTATGATCACCCCATTTCATTCTAATCAATCTTGCTAATATCTCACCTGGACATACTAGGAGTCAATGTTTTTAATAATAATATGCATATGTATATATATATGTGTATACTTTCCGTCTGCAGGGTGTCGGAGAACGGTCGCGAGACGGTGATGTCCTACGAGAACGGCGTCCTCAAATCGAAGACTGTCAACGGCGTGCCCCAGTCACTGACGTACAGTTAGGCGGCGCGGCCGCAACCCGCCGCCGAACATGATCCAAATGACAACCGTACTCAAATCTATATCGTACACACAACGTAACATGTTCCAAGTTTTTCGTTTTAGTCCGCTTATTTTTATATTAATAATAATAATAATAATGGTATGGTAGTAGCGCCGATGGTATTCGTGTAAAGAAAAAAAATATTGTAATAAATTTAAAAAAATTGTATCTTACTTGAAAACTTTTTTTTAGACATAGGATAATTTTGCTTTCGTCTACGTCACCTATTGTTATTGTATTATCTGTGTAGTATCTATGACACGGTGTGTTCGATTCGAAATTCGAATTGTCATAAAATAAAATTGCTCAGGTCGAGACTGGCGTCTGTCACACGATATGATCTCTCGGTCTAGATAGACACCTGCATGCTAGTTTAATATTATTGTTATTATGGGGCTAATAATGTGTAATGTTTGTATAACCGTTATTAATTTGTATTGTATAAAAATGCTGGTCAGTCCTGTACGTATTTGTTTAGACTTAGTTTAATAGGTATCCTAGTGGCCGATGTCATGTGTTGCCAGTAGCCGAAGACACACGGAATTTCGGGAAATTTAATTTAATTGATTTTGTTTGATCGCACTAAATGATAATGAGCATTGTTTTTGTTCTTATTCAGTATCCATTGTCCCGGAAGGGTTCTAAGAATATGTAAAAAAAATAAAATTACATAGATAGGCGAAGAAATTTGAGTATCTTCTTTTTCTAAATGTTGATTATTCGGTGTTCAGGAATTGTTTGGAAGAGAATATTTCATCGCGAGTGTTCAAATGGTATATATTGCATTAAATGTTTGGACATCATGGCATATAAGTAGACACCATACACATAGTAGACCGCGCTGGTAACGGGCCCACCGTGTACTTGGACGCTATGGCTCGGTAAAAAGAGAAGGGGGGTACCTCTGTCCTTTTCTTGCGCGTTCACTTGCATGTGTGCTCGACAAATGATGCGGAATTGTTTCTGCTCCTTGTCGTCCAGTAGCCACTGAAAAGGGATTGAAGGTCACCGCTCGATGTTTGCATTCTCGTTTTTTTTTATGTAACGCATATCTTCGCGGTCTGTTCTCTTTGTATGTCTACGCTCGATTTCATTGAATGTAGTGTGGAAGGACAACAAATGCATCGAGTGGCTGTCCGCGTGGGGCTTGTGTTTTAAAATAATACTGCCGTTAGATAGACATACATGAAACGTGAAATTAGAAGCATTATCGCGTAACGTTAGGATTGCGCTTAGTATTTTTTGTGTGTTACTACACTAAAAATTACATATCAGGTTTATATACGGCTATTCGGGGTAAAAATATCTGCAAATTTCTTTTTTGGGCACCAATGAAGTTATTGTAATGAAATTAAACTGTCTGGACTGTTCTGATATACTCGGAATCGTGTCGACGTCGAAGGTACCGTGACGCAGGATTAGTGGAATCTATAGCGTCATTTTTTTTTTTAATTGGGGACGCTGGCTCGGGCCCCGCGATCCCCCGGGGGACTTCAATCCGGGCAGGTTCTTTGCGCCCCTAGAGAGAGAGAGAGAGTGATTAGTGATTTGTTTTAATGTTTGATATAGTTCTTTATTCTCGTATTACGAACTCGGCCCCCGAGTATTGGGCGCGAAGTTCCTTTTGTAACGATTTACTTGTAACGAATACCTGAATTGTATGATATAGTCGCCGCTTCTCCAATGTAACCCGGTCGATGTTCTTATGACGGCGAAGTGTTAGAAATTTAAGTAGTGTCTCGAGAACGAGTTTCATTTCATTTTATTCTTAGGCATTTTTTTAATTCTTCATATTTGTTGCCTTCGTTGGGTATTTTATTGTGGCGTTCAATTGGTTTTTTTTTTTTCATTCTTACTCCCCCTACGCCCACGCCATAATGATTTTTCGTATATATATATATAAGAATATTCATAAACACTGCGTAGGTCCTTGGAGAGAATCTTTGAAAGTAACGATTGTGCTACACAATAAACATATAGCGGGCAGTTTAATAAAAAAAAAGTGGTAACATTCTTAATTCTATAATAAAATTTGCCAAATAATATTTTTTTTTTAATAAAAATTTACTTCGTCATTATCCACAAA
>DVPR01000195.1:0-15874 GCA_018239345.1 Oxynetra stangelandi
CAGGAGCCGCACCACCAACTCGTACGCCACCAAGCTCAGGTACCGCCGCCGCGCCGTCTGCTGCTCCGTGTCCAACCCATCCTTATTTTCTAACCTCATGTTCTAACGCATAACGTACGCTCGAGACATTCAGAAATGTTACTTAATTTTAATAGGTTTACATAGTGCTAAATAAACTGTTTAAAATCAAGTTTAGCATAAGTGGTGGTAACCTTTCGTAGTGTGGTATTTTGCGTTTGAGTAATTAAATTTGTAATCGCTATTAATGGTAGTGTATTCAGAGGAATGAATCTAAACATAAATTCCACAAACAATAACGCTTGTTCATAAGAACATTTAAATTTAGTTGTTTGTAATTTATATATATTTTGTATTATTTCAGGATGAGTAAAAAGAACATTTTCGGAAAAATGACCTATAGCCAAAGATTTAGTTCTTCTAGTAACTCTGAATTGTCGGAGGAGGATGAGGGTCTAGCATTGCTGATCGCCGACATACAGGTGAGTTGTAAATAATTTTTCGTATATTTTAAGGAAATAAAAAACTTTTTTTTAAGTTTTATAAAGTTTGGGTAAATTTGATACGCAAGCAAATATAAACAGGATTATTTTGGAACGTAAAAGAGAAATAAATAAATGTCATGCTTACTGCATTATAAACATGAGTCAATGAGTGTAAAGAGCGTACGGCGGTGTGTCCGCGCAGGCCACGAGCGCGCTGATGTGGCAGGCGGAGGGCGAGGCGGAGGGCGGCGGCGTGGCGCGGCCGCGCGCCGCGGGCCCGGCCAGCCGCGAGGCGCGCTACATCGAGCTCATGCGCACCATGCAGTTCGGTGAGTCGCCGGGAGACTTCTCTCGCAGTTGTGCACCACCGCTCGAGTCCCGTTTCGAGGCTGAAAAATATATGTCCGACGTCTATAATAATTTTAACGTTAACGTTTCCACAGAGACGTTCGAGATGATAGTGGAGTCCGGCGATGGCGTGGAGAGCGCGGAGAGCATCGCCGGCGGCGGCGGCTTCCGGTTCACGGTGCCGTACCACTTCGAGGGCACGGTGCGCGCGGCGGGCGAGCGCACGCACCCCGCGCGCATGAAGCGCCTGGCGCAGGAGGCCGCCACGCTGGCCACGTCGCTGCCGCTCTCCTACTCCTCCTCCGTGTTCGTGCGGACCGACACCGACCGCCTCGACGTCATGAAGGTGAGCTCGCCGTTCGGGTACTCGGTGCGAATTCAAGTTAGAGTCATTCGAGTCAATCTATTTATATAGGTAGCATGCTATTAAGAAAATCATATTTGTAATATATCTACTGTCCGACTAGCTTAACTTGTAATTTAACATTATGATGAGTAACATGATCTTTTGACGACGACGACGACTAGTAGTTTCTTAGGGAAATAAATTGTACCATTGGACCGTCCCTTCCCGTTTGTTAATGTACGTGTTACAATATTCTTTCTTTGTCTAGATAAATCGTATATAAACAAATAGAACAGTGTATATATATAGAAACATTCCGGTTTGACAGGTGTTGATAACGGGCCCGTCGGACACGCCGTACGCAAACGGCTGCTTCATCCTCGACGTGTACTTCCCGGCGGACTACCCCGCGGTGCCGATGCTGATCAACCTGGAGACCACCGGCCGGCACACGGTCCGCTTCAACCCCAACCTGTACAACGATGGCAAGGTCTGCCTCTCCGTGCTCAACACGTGGCACGGCCGCCCCGAGGAGAAGTGGAACGCGCACACCTCCAGTTTCCTGCAGGTCTGTTACTCTACCTACGTTCATGTCTTATTAGCATTAGAATATATTTTTTTCTACATTTAAAAGAATTTGCAAAATTCATTTACATAATTCTTCATGTACGTGCAATTAAACAAATATCCAAGCTCTGTAATAAATATCTGAATATGTACCTCATTTGGGATTTCTAACAGATAGGACATCATGTCAAGAAATGTGCATAATGCATATAATATAAAATAATCTCTGTATGAAATGCATCATATTGCGTAAAATTTATTCCTTCCATGTGTCGATGCAGTTGTAGTCAAGGAGTGCCCGCGATTCCAGGTGTTGGTGTCGATCCAGTCGTTGATCCTGGTGCCGGAGCCGTACTTCAATGAGCCGGGCTACGAGCGGTCGCGCGGCACGCGCGTCGGCAACAGCGCTTCGCTCGAGTACAACTCCAACATCTACCAGGCCTGCGTGCGCTGGGCCATGCTGGACCATTTGCGTTCGCCCGAGCCCTGTTTCAAGGAGGTACCGTGCGCTTTGTCCCTGTAGTCGAGTCTAGTGTTGTAGGCGTCGTTGCATAATTGTTACATTTACACATACATCAATTTTGTGTGAATAAATGCCATTTTCCTCTCTCAGGTGATCCAAACACATTTCTGGATCAAGCGCAACGAGATCATGCAGACCGTATCGAATTGGATCACGGAGTTGGAGGGGCAGAGCGGCGACGAGCGCACGCAACGTAGTATTCAGCTCAATCTCATATCACTAAAGGTACGTACGTATACATCATACTGCAAGACCGTCCATATCTAAATATATCAGATTTAAATACTCATGGTCAGGTTTAGAGGTACGATTATCTGATGTTATTAGTTGTGGCTATTACGATTATCAAAGTGCGTTTGGTGACCGTAGGAAAATTGTTACGCTTCAGTTCTCCTTATCAGTACTCACAGTTAATTATTTAAATTATTAATTTTCTTAATACTAGTATTTAAAAAAATCTTATTTAAATATGTACGTTTCAAGGGTTTATATTGGTTCAGACGGTTCAACTCCTGTTTATATTATATATTAGGAGGTATGAAACGACGGTCGTAGTGAGATTGTTAAAAACGACGATTAGTCTTTAAACGCCGGTAGCATTCGGGTACGACTAACGATGCGTGCGTGCGTGTGTGCAGCGGCACTACGTGAAGCTGCAGGAGGAGCTGGGCAAGCTGCCGGTGCCGCCGGGGCTGGAGGAGCTGGACGAGCCGTTCACGCTGCCGGCCGCGCCGCGCGCCGCTCTCGCCCCCGCCGCCCGCCACTCCCGCCGCCTTCTTGGACTCGCCTGGCGAATATATACAACTTTATTTTGGATGCTCTAATTTTAAAAATTACCCAATAACAATATAACTACTTGCGTATTAGAATCACGGAAGCTGCATTATTCGCATACTGAACGGCTTCCAACTTTTCAATTGGTCACATAATACCATAAATAAAATAAAACAGTATTGAGGCAAGGTTATCAAATGCCATATTTAAATGTGTGGATAGTGCAATTGGGTGCTAGTACAGAATAATGAGAGGGTAAAACTAGAGACTAAGGGAAATGAAGGAGCTCACTTTGCGGCACCTGGTGCGGCGACACACCGAGCGCGGCCAGCAGGGGCTGGAACACGAGGTGCGCGTCCAGCAGCATGAGGCTGCCCTGCAGCGGGTACAGGCTGCAGGCGGGCAGCGCCGCCGCCATGGCGCGCGGGTTCATCTTCGCCGCGGGGATTATCGGCTTCTTGCTCTTCGGCTCCTGCGAAGATACATTTGCTACATTCGCTAACGTGACGCCTACTTTGGACTGACGCGTTTATTTTTTACAACCTTAGACTAATGTCACGTACACTTATATTAAATAATACACGGCATCTGCGAATTGGTCAGATATAAATAGCTATTTCCAGTAATATTAAAGCTCTATCATGAACTCCCTTATTGTACCCCTGTTGAACATGATTCATTTGTCGTAATGAGAAAGTTGTAAGGCCATAGTCTAAAACTTCTGTAATATAGTAGCAGAAAATTAGTGTAACGTACGACTTTGATAGGCTCCTGTTTGGCCATCCATTGATAGAGATCCTCTCGGGCGCGCTCGCTGGGGATATTATCGGTGCTGCCTTGAGAGTACAGCGACGGGTTCGAGCCCACAGTAGGCAAATCCTCTTTCAACGTCCCGTAATCTAGTGTGACAAATTAACAATTAAGCACTAAAAAAAATACATTTTATCAATCGAAAGACTCTTGTGCTTCGCTGTAAGAAAGTCCAGTAAAAAACAATGAATCAAATATTAGCACCATGCAGGGACGCGTAAAACACATTCCAACATGACTCTCAGTAGAAACCAAACAACCAATATGGAACTTTATCGAACCGGGATAAATGTAACATATAATCAATACACACTACATTTCTTAATTACAAGGCATCAATGAACACAAACGACTCACTGGCGATGGCATCGTCCTGGAAGGGCGTCTTCCTTGTGGAGAAGGGCAGCGAGGGGAACAGCAGGCTGGCGCGGCTGCTCGGCGCGCCGCGGACTGCGCGCCGGGACATTAGCACGGGCTCGGTTAGCACGCTATGACACTATGCGCTAAGATGCACTATGCGACTATATCTAATATCAACTACTGAGTTTCGATCTTGCTAAGTATTATCATCATGATGACAATGATGCGAACGCTCGTGCAAAAAGGGCGTGATCGTGCAAGGGCAGTCGTGTTTCTCTGTCATTACGTTTAGTATTCACTGATAAATATGTATCCAAAATGTGCCTTATAAATTATTTCTAATATATTTTAACATTCGACACAATGTATGTATGTATGTATATATTTATAACTTAGTGGATTGTGTTATGTTAGTTACGTGTTCTGTAACGTAGTGATGCGAGTAATTCAAATATCTACGTAATTTTATAATACACATAAAATTACGTAGATATTTGTAGATCAAAACAGTAAAACGATAGAGAAATAACTGAAACTTAGCTAAAGTTATTATACAAACCAATTAGAACGTTGACAATAATATTTTAAAGGAGCGCCGTGAGACACGTTCCCTCTGTGTTTTCTCTCAGGCTACCATTGTTGTGCCTTTTTATAATTTCGTATATACTATATATGATGGTATATATAATTATGTGTATATTAAAATAAAAAGCTTGATATTTACATGCTTTAAGATAACACGTCTTATTAAATAAATACTTTATAATGATATATTTATTCATACATACATATGTAAGTCATAGACGTAAGTCAACGACATTTTACTATATACACTCGTTTGTATAATATTCAATTTTGAATACTGATTTGAAGTTTGCGATTTTGTATCACCACTGGAAAGGCATGAAAAGTGAAACAAAATAAAAAATAAATAAATAGAATAGCTAACAAGATAGTAAGTATCATATCTCACATAACAGCAGTTAACAAGCAAGGAAATCCGAATTCAAAATATAAAAAAGCTTCAAACATTAGCACACACGGAACTCTACGCAAAGACATTAGCCGAACACACAATGAAGTGCCGTACTGCATCGGCGCCGCTGGGATTTGTGACATCATTTATCCACCAATTGCACTTCCCATACGTTTGATATAAAATCATTTTCGTCAATAACCACTGGAACTGATGTTAAACTATCGGTGTTTTAAACATAAGCATTACTCGACACACCCACTCATATCTTTACTTGCATTGGACAGCTGGTCGTGACTACATATTTAGGTTAATGCATAATGTGTCACTGTTAACATAGACAAGGGCACAAATCCAGCAACGCCGCCCAGCGCGGCCAACCAACACGTACGAACCGGAGGGCGGCGTGGAGGGGAACGAGTGCGGCCGCGGGCTCGTCGCGGCCACGCCCGCTGCCATAAACGCACAGTCAGTAACACTACTCCACTATTGTATTCCATATTATGCTTATCCTCATACAGACAATTAATACTGATGGAGATTATATGTTTTTTATTATTATAAATTAAATACACTAAATCATAATAGGTAGAGTATTGTGCAGTATACTAGAGACATTTACTCGGTAATATTAACATAGATTTCTTAACTGATTATCTCAGGGCTTTCGCATCATAACCGATATACCATATTGTCTTCCATGTGGAGGGCTGCAAGAATATCCTTATAAACGTATATTTCTTTGAAGCGGTAAAATGTCTGCGGTAGCATTCATTTATGATTATTTTACAACTCAACACATCGATATTAAAAAAACAAGTTTTAAAGTTACAAAAATCCCCTCTATAAGCGATACTTTCACTAACACTTATTTACAAATGAGTATGTTATGGGTTTATTATACTAATACAACACAACTTTTATATTGAAACATACACAATTCATAAAAACAAGGACAATTTTAACAAACAAATATGTGTCCTACCAAGTATTCATAGGAAAACGTAAATATAAAATAAATTAAACTGTATTACACATTATATTAGAAGTCATAAATCATACAAAATTTCTATTAATTTTCAATAGAACAAATAAATAATAATAAAATGTAACAACAGTACATACCTAAGGTGGACAATTTGTCAGTGTCCATATTCAAAAGCAAACAACTTTCATCAAGAACTTCGTTGTCCAATTGGTATTCCTGCCATCCTTCCACCGAGTCCTGTTTTAAATATAATGAAGATGTATATGAAGATATATTACTTTTAATATCTCCTTTACCTTTTCACTAACTTCCAAGGATTGACTAAGGTGGATGTGTAAAGACATTTAGTTTCTATTTAACTCCATAGATTTCCAATAAACTAAAGTTAATATAAAACTGAAACCATCATCGTTTTTTATGCGTACAGCTTAGATATAATAATAATAATATCCCGGGACAATTTCACAGACCGTCTGATCCCAAAGTAGGCACTTTAACTGTGCCTGTGTCTGTGTTATGGTAACCAGACGGCCGATAAACTACATATACATATACGTATAAATATATACTTATATAGATATACATATATTATTTTGTTTGACAGAAACAATTACAATTACAGAACAAATACTTGCGTTCATCACATAAATTAATTATTTTCTTTCTTTGTTAAATATTTGTCCTGGGTGGGGATGGAACCCACGACCCCCCGCACATCAGTCAGTTCTCTAACCACTGCACCAACATGTCAGTCAAAAATATGGGAGACTACATTTTAAAACACTAGCATATTAATACTTTGTTCTTTATCATTATGAAAATTACATTGTTTTAATATTTTAATGATCTGTATAGAAAAATCCTTGTTATTTATGCTACGGCTTACCTCCAGCAGGTCGGGCAGCGCGAAAGTGACGTTGAGGGGCTTCATGACCTTGCTCTTGTAGTTGTGTTCGAGGAGCAGGGGAGTATATAGGATGTTCTTCCATTGCCTACTGAGCACTATTACACCCTGACAACAAAGATTTACGAACATTTTTTCATGATACATTGGGTTAGATACCCGATGTGGTAGTTTAAGCTCTTTACAGGTATCAATTTAATTATTTAGGAGCGTCGACGGTGCTTTGAAACCGGCAAGCACATGTGATACTCTTGGTGCTGCAAGTGCCCATTAGCAACAGTGACTAATTTCCATTACGTTGCCCGTTTGCCTGTTTGCCAGACTTTGGCATAAAAAGTGAAATCTAGTTCTCGAAGTAGTACGTATCTTTTAGTAGTAGAGTGAAAATAAGATAAGTTCGAAATGAGGATGTTCATACCTGTCGCAAGGTAGACAAGGAAGGCAAATGTCGTTCGGCGAGGTCGGCCTGCACGGCCGCCGCGTCCGCCTGCAGCGCGTAGCGCAGCAACACCGCGCACAGCTGTAGCGACGGCTCCTCGCGCAGTTGTTTCGCCATTGGCGTGTGCCGTCCGTACCGACTCTAAAATTAACGCACTACGTAGTAAGAATGAACGGTAAATTAGCACACGATGATATAATCTAAAATAATCTAGGACGAGTGCATACCTTAGGCAGCGTGTGGTGAGGAGCCCTGTCAAGTGCGGAAGCCATGAGACTAGCGGCGGTGGCGGCCAGACGCCGCGCTCGGGCGCGGTACAACGCCACTACACGAATGCCTAATCTGTTGCAAGGGTTCATCCAGGCGTTTATAGCAGGCGAAGCCGTGCTTAATAAGTTCCAATCTAATCTGAAACAAATAAAAGAAGAATATGTGAAAAATGGAAAACATGTATTGCTTGGGCCGTTGGTACAGTGGTTAGTGAACCATTAAAATAAATTCGAAATCAAATAATTTATTAATGAACAAATATTAATTTTCAATTTTACTCATCGTAAGCGACAGAGATAGTGTAAACTGTGTGGCTTATATGCCTGGAAGTACAAGATTACAAGTTGTAGTATCTAAAAAAAATTATAATAGTTTGTTAGATTTATTCTCAGTACATTGGGTGCAGGCGTTTGCGTGTGTTTTGAGTATGTTTGTAAATTTTTTGTGTGTTTGTAAATCACATAATTAGCAATAAGTAATTAGTCTCATTATTTGTTAGGTTCCCTAAGAACTTAGATAACTGTAAAGTAATAATAGTATTGTAAAGTTGAAAGATAATCAAAACGACGCCTTGCCATTGCAGTGCAGATTAATGCAGCTTTTTAGAGGGCGCCGAACATTCTTATTCTATAATTTGCATCTTGTTTGACATTGGATGAAAAATGTTTATGGAGCGTAATAACCAATTAACATCACTACGCGCTTGTATGCCCCTTCTGCTATATTTATTTCATTCGAAAAATTTGGGATACTTTAGCGAGTATTACCTGGTAAAATCAATTTTCTTCGTAATTGGTGTACGGGGAGGTGCGGCAAAGTTGAACCACACAACCTTTAAGTCTATCGCACAAGATGTCGTGTTTCCTCCATCCTTAGCAGGTACCATTGTTGTGGTGCTATCGTTTGAGGGTTCGTCCGGCCCCGGGGTTGAAGGTTCTGGAGGAGGCGGAACCGGAGGCGGCTGAGAGTTGCCCAAATTAGGAGTGCTCGGTTTTGAATTAGATTCTCTCTTTCTGAATAGTTCTTCTATACCAGATGAACGGTAACTTTTTGTCTTCTCTTTATCAGGCTTAAGGTCCTCAGCAGATTTAACGGACTCCCTACAGCTTTCGGTATCGTTCTTAATTGGTTTCTTCTCCTCAGTCGGCTTGTGAGACTGGGAATGTTGCGATACTTTGATGGAAACCCCCTCTAGCCCGCATTCAAACATGATGTAACCAATGGAGTTCTCCTTTTGACTGTCTGGAACTCCATTTTGACAACACTGAAAAAAATTATATAATCAAACGAATAACAGTTGATTACAAAGTTATAAACTAATTTGTTCTATAGATCTCAATACCTACATACATTATTACTTACCATGGACTCACATCCCTTTGTACAAGACTCTGCTCTGGTAAACTTGAACGATACTTTAGAATGTTGGCAAGGAATGCCTGTGATGGTTGCATCTTTTAGTTGCGATGACTCATTTCTAATACGGCGAAGTTGACCATGGACTTTGCCTGTATAACAAAGTAATATAATTACGAATTTTATAATACCTTTTTAAAATTATATCGAAATTTAAATGAGTTCAACTCACCAATGTTTAGGGTGATAGTACTGTCTTCGCACTGCTGTTGAGATGTCTCTATATAAACTGGATCCCCTCTCTCTGGTCCCCGTTTCCGTCCAGAAGATTGCGCCGATATCAACGCCCGGGGTCCTTTCATGATTCCTAAAGACTTCTTGCTTCCTAAAGCCCTCATTGTAGGCCGATAATACAACTGTACCGATTCCAAGGTCTTTTTGGAACTAACATATTTAGCTACCACATTTTCTACGCATACCCCAAAAAGAGACACGCATGTTAAGTCTTGTATATTGTCTAAAGCAGAGAACGATATCATATCTTCAACAACAGATGATTGAATAAATATAATGTTAACCTTCGGTACCGTCAATGTTGCTTGCAGTTGATCACAAATTGTCTCCTCATATACATTCGAATTCGGGATTGTGGCAAGTTTGCATTTATCGTCTTTTTCTAACAATATGCTGGATTCATTTCGAGCTTGCATCTGTGGAAGCCAGTTTAACACGTATTGGCTTTGCTTCAATACATTTGAGGTCTTGACTGACGAGATACACAGAAGCCGCAGATGGTTGATCACTGTTATAGGATGTATGTTTGCTAGGACGGGTGTTAGAGACTCCACGAATTTTTGTGTACTTTCTAGAACTAATGGTGTTAACATTACGTCGACTTCACCGCGAAGTTTCACGAATAGGCCACTTTTACTATCACTTGTCGTTGTCGCTGTAGACGCTGAACTCTTATCCGTGACATTTTCTTGATTGTCCTGCATACTTTGTGGTAGATCCCACCAGCCTTGGGTGTACGGGTGAGCTTTAATTTGTGAATTGAAGTGTGGTGTCAAATTCGTAAATGGGCCATGTTGATTTTGAGTGCCATGTGCATCTTTCTTAGGAATCAGTTTCAACAGATGTAGTTTCCCTTGAGAGTCAAAACTTGGTAGATATTTCTGACCAATATAAACCAAAGAACCATCGTCCGCCCTTTTAAAAAGAGGCAACGTAAAAACATCGGCACCGGTGGGCAAAGAACAAGTGGACCAATTTAAACACTTATACTGAGGCAAATTATTGATGTAACTAGACATCAGCAGTGGAGAGTCAACTATGGGTTTATTGGTCTGCATGTGAAGATTGACAAGTGTCATATCTTCTTGGGATGAAATTGCTGAAATAAATGAAGTGGACGATACTGATCCGGTTTCCGAATCAGGTTGAACACCGGCACTCATATTGCTAATTGTATCCGGTCCATCAACTACTTCAGAACGTGGAACGGTCGCTGTCCATTTTTCATTGGTAATATCGTTAATGCCAAACGAACTCTTATCCTTTGGATTGCTGTGACGGCTGCCAAATGAATGCTTCAAGCTCGACGACCGACTGGGGAACTGATCTTCATCGGCAGAAAAGAATGCTTCCGAATGATTCTCGCTGGTAATTGACATTGTTCGCTGAACCTCTTGATTAAGAGCTTCATCATGAGGCGGTTGGGAGTTCAGAGAGTAATGCGATTCGGATACAGCTACAGTTCTAACTGGTACTTTTGGTACCGTGAAAGCATCATTATCAGCCTTTTTAGTTGTTACGTTAGCATTGTCCTTAGCTCCACAGCTTAATGCTAGCTTTGAATCAGAAACGCTACTCTCCATTTGCGGAACGTTCAAAACTGTTTTATTGAGTTTAGAATCACTATCGATTTTAGAAGTTCCGAGGGGTACTGTAGAATCTACTAACCGTGCATATGGAACATCGCTTTTGGTGCTAGAGACTAGAACATTATTACTTCCTTTGCTCGCACTTGTATAAGAAAATCTTCTTGTTAAACTCCGTCTTTCTGCCGTTTGTGGCGATTTATTCAGGTTCTGAGGCAGTGGTGATGGAATAAGAGTCGACACATTCGTTGGTTGTAAGCATACATTAAGACTATTGTATGGTGGGGTGTGAAAAACGAGGTTACCCGGATGTAACAAACTCTGTCCATAACCATACTCACCAGGTGACGTTTCGATTATATTGAACATGGCTATGTTTATCCCTTCATGAAGATCGGAAGGACTCGGCTTCAGGAAGTTGGGTCCATTTCTATTGGAGCCGAAAAACGCGCATCCTCCTGTACAACCACACTGAGAACCTTTTCCTTCATTTGGCCACAGAAACCAAAGTCTTTTGAATTTATCATCGTGAAGTTTTAAAAACTTCTGCTGTACTAGATGTAAATTCTTTGGACTTTGAGGTAAAGACGAAGCTGCCTCTATTAAGACTGGTCCAAAGGACACAGAACCTACACCGACCCAGTTTTCACTATCCGGTTGTTTATTTTGATTGCTGCTGTTACTACCGTTGGAATGGTGGTGAGTGTTTGCTTGCATATTTGTCTGTGTGTAAAGAGCAAACTTTATATTTGGTAACAATCCTGTTACGCCCGTACCAAAACCTGATCCATGCAGATTGCAAAAACTTAATCTGATTGGAGATAGCCACGATTGAAGTGTGGTATTTGAGTCAGCAACATAGATATCTATCAGATCGATTGCTACTCGTATCATTCGGTACTTTATCTCGTTAGGCGACGGGCATCGGTATTTTAATATAGCATCTGTTTCAGGACACATCACACTGTTTAAGCCGTGGTGGCATTGCTTGGTGTTATTAGGAGGAACCAATTCGTTTTCACTGTCACAAATAAGTAACAGAAATGTTTCCAATGATGAAATAACTTGATACAGTTGGGGTAACGTCATTCGTCCCGTCAGTTGGCCTAACTGAAGTTCCAGCATCCAAGCATATTCTACAGTTTCTTCGTCAACTGATCGATTTGTGTCACTAAAAAATCCATTACCTCGTAACTGAAACGAGGAAAGCATTAAATGGCCTTGCTGTAGTACAGTGGGAGTAGTAATTCCGTTAGAGCTAGACCGAGAAGTACTATTAGATGAAATTAGTATTGATGGACTCAAAAGAAGTTGTAACTTTGTTTCTCTAAAACTCTTGTCCATTTCGAAACCAAATCTTTCGATCAATATAACGGGACAAGGTGGTTCATTTTCACTGCAGTTTTTGACTAAATGCGCCTGGATATCGTGTATTATTATTGACACGCTGACATCGAGAGGCCTACAGCGTCTAGGATCAAACGGTCCCTTCCCTGAATCGCTCGAGTCGTCCATAGAAATTTCGGTATGTTGATTAATACTGCTTCTATCATTTATTTTTGTTGAGTTTTCGCTGGACCAGTAGTATGTGTCCATGTTGGGAGCTTTTTGCATGTCGGTAAAGGATTGATCCTCACCAAATATATTTTCTAGCAAATTCATAAAGCTTGTTATAATCGTCCCGTAAGCCAAGAGAATAGAAGGTCCGACTTCGAGTTCGACGCTTACTTTGTCTGGAGGCAGCGTTGTGCGATCAAAATTATTACCATCCATTGCCCAGTTGATCTGGGGCTGTTTTCGCATTCTTGGTATTCTCATAGGTGATAGAAGAATTTCTTCCTTTTCCGGAGTAGTTATGTCTGCCTGAGGTTCAGGTCCTAATGGAGGTATAGGATGATAGTTATATCTAACACTCAGGGCTACGATCGGAACCGACCAGCAATCTACCCATCCCTGACTTTTCACACATTTTCTCCGCCACTTTGAGGCCTTTAATCTACAAGGCACCAGCTTCATATTTTTATCGATCGACAGCAGAAGAAGTCTCGATGTGTTCACTTCGGGCAAGTATAGACTCATATCTACAGCCTCCCCTTGTACCCAGATCTTCAAAGGTATCACATCCGGCAAGAAATCGATGAAGGGTAGATCAAACGACACATCCAATAAATCGCCACAAAAAGCAACGTGGTGATTTTCTTGATTTGTGGAACTGCAATCTATCCAATTATACTGATTACTCACTGTCACGACTTCACATTCTTTTAACAAAATAGATATTTTCCAGGTATAAGGGACGAAGTGAAGGATATCTGGTCGAGACTTATTTGACCAGTCATTTGTAAGATCTTGGAAGAAGTCAATATGAGTGTACACAAAATGTGCTGTGGCTTTGCACCCAGTTAAGGACAACTGCCAACTTTGATGATGGTTCCATACCAAGGGGTAGTGGCATTTTACTGTATATTCCAGTGTTTCGCTTTCAGCTAAACTTCTATACTGAAGACTTGTAGTTGCTTCCAGGTGTAGCAGTTGACCAGTGATCTTTGTTGTATATCCATCTTGTAATATAATCCAAGGCAATGTCACCTCTAAATATGACCCAGCGCCGATATTAATATGAACTGCATTTGTTTCTTTATTTTTAGTGAAAAGAATATCTATTGTAGCCTCATTCAGTGTTGACAACCTGATATCGAAAGATTGCATTTGTCTTATATCGCCAGGCTTAGGTTGAGGAGTGACTTCTAAGTTTTTATAGTTCGGTGGGAAGAAAAACTTGAACAAGTGATCCCTCTGCCTATCTGCCCAAGGCCCATAGCTAAAGTCTGTTCCTTTGCCACATTTTATGTCAACTCCCCAAATAGGTGGAGCTGATTCGACGATATCGCCATTCGCGAGTTGAAGAAGTACTGGCTGTTCGGGCACAAGACCTGGTTCATCCATATAGAAATACACTTCAATGTAATTGGAGCTCATAATGACAAACCCTTCACCCATATATCTTGGTGGCTCATCAACCATCGACGTGTAGTTTGGACTGGGTGCTAACATAACCTTACAATTCTCTGCTTTAGCCTTGACAAAATGCATTAAATGGTCTAAGCTGGATGCGGGTGGTTTTGTACTGTAAACTAAATGTGCTTCTTCCACGCTTATTGACAATGTAGTGGGAACTAGGCGATTGCCAAATACGACTCTGCTGGTACAAACATCTATCTTTATAACGGGAATGAGATCACGCCAAGTTCTTGCCATCGCTGCTTCAGACCTTACAGTATCTTGAGCTCGCCTTCTCTTTTCATTGGCATCGTTCATGGCTTTATCACGATCAGCTGAGTCGTCTTCATTTTGTTGTTTGACAACAGGCTCTAATCCAAATGTCTTTTCAAGTTCACTGTACAAATCACATCTGTTATAAAAATGTAATTCGAAGCCGTTCAACATTATTGACAGTCGAGTGTCGGAGTGTGATAAATCTGCAAAAATATACATATTAATAATAAATCACAACATATATGTAATTAATTAGATAACAATATTCAATAACACAATTGTGCAGCTACTAAATTGCAAGATGATATGGAACAGGCCAGATTTGACAACATGATATCTAGTAATCACAACATAACACAATACTTTGTGCTTTTCATGCATCAAGCAACACTTATTGAACAATTTGCGTACTATAGTTTAATATCAGTATAAGCAATAATCATTTTTACCTTCCGAAACATCTTTGGGCACATAAGAGCGCCACCACCTGAATATCAAATATCCATCTTGTATACGGAGTGTGTAGTCATAATTTATGTAGACTAAATCACGAAACATGATTTTACCGGACAGTGCGTTTAGTGTGAATGAGCCTGAAAAAAAAACATTTTATATTTCTGCACAAAATCTTACAACAAACAATAACACTTTATTACATTTATTGTTCTAAGCAACAACACTCATTTTGCAGACACATACATAAGTAATGATGCAAAGTGGTCTAATTTTGTTCCCAATGATAATAATAAATCTGTTACTGATCTGGTTCGAAAGTTCAATTGTATTTCTAAGGTAAGGTCAGCAATGGGGTAAGCATAATTCTGTGATAAATCTGTAACTAGTTACATAACTATTACTAAATAAACATGAGAAAAATAGCGATGGTACCATAAATTGCAGCAAAAATGCATCATTCAATTATACCCGAACAGATAAAGTTGGATCATTTAAATATACCTACATTATTAGAAAAGAAAAGTATTGTATATATTTAAGGGTGAACATATAGAGTGTATGTCTGACAATAGAAAGAACAAATGTTATTTTATTTATTTATTTTGTTCTTAATTTACTAACATTACAGATGAATCATAGGATATAAATAAACAAAAAGTAAAATAAATATAAAAACACACTCGGTTAGTTCAGAATTTGATTAGAATAAAAGTCTGATTAGAAATAGAGTCTGATTAGAATAAGGATAGAGTGTTATCTTATCAATTTCAGAGCATACATCAGTAAAGACGAGCATAGGTGTTTTAAGAAAGAATAACTTTTAGGTTTAATAATATTAATGTGAGAGACAAACATTTCACAGAACTGCTAACATAATGCAACTGTGTCAAAATAAGACTTTTTACTATGTGAAGAGGGCAAACTGCTTTCATCCATGAAAAAGTGTTCAATCTGTTGTTTAAGACCATTATATTTCAACTTTTAATTTTCAACTCAATTCAATATAATACAGTTGTTATAATTGAGACTATTATAATAGGACAAAGTTAGTATTAATCGCTAATAAAACTACAGGCATACTGGTAGTGGTAATACTTA
>DVPR01000196.1:0-15872 GCA_018239345.1 Oxynetra stangelandi
CTGACGTGCTTCGTCTACAATCATCACTCTCTACATGCATACACGCCGGTTTCGGAGGTTCTGGACTCCCCCATCAGCCAATATCTGACCTATTTGGTTGAGATAGGTGAGTCTTGGCCTCCCTCGACACCTAATGATTTCCTTCTTATATTTTAAAATATACAAGACCGCTCCACTGGCATATATACATATGGTAAATATCTACCGGTGTGGTTGCATGTATCCTGGCGAAGTGGCAACACTTCTGTGTCAGGCCAAGAATAGGACAACTTGTCATGTTCAAGGTCTGTTCCAGATATCTATGGGCGCCAGCGGCCACTTGTGACTGCTGTATGCCCGTTTGCTACTCTATTCACATAAAAAAATCCAGACGACCACCGAGCTGGTTAGTGACCACGGTCACCTACAGACATCGGAAGTGTAGCTAATGTACTAACTGTCTTGAAAGAATTACGAACAGTTACGTTTTGAAGAAGACGGAATTACGTTCCACATCCTGTCCACGTTATTTGTCGATTCCCGTAAGACCAATTTGTATGAATGCTCTTGTAAGGATCGCTTGATTTTTGTTCATTGTGATTTTAGTATTCCCATCGTGTGAGTTCAAGTAATTAGCCATTTAACATCAACCTGTTGACCTATCTGCATAATTCTGCATGATTCTTTGGCGCCTACTATTCGCATGCACACCGTTTTTGCACCGAGTGTTAATTATGCGTTAGTCTAGACTGTAACTTACGATGCCTCTTATAAAAATAGGATTATCTAGATTTTTCTACTATGTGAATCCCAATCACAATTCCATGCTCTGTGCTTTCAGGAATGGAACGTAGGAAGCTCGACATGGTAAACGATTATTTGGCGTAGATTCAGATTGTTTGGCGTCCAGACAGTTATTTCAAAATTTCATATATATATATAGTACATTGAAGCTTTAGATATTCGTAGGGTATTTAACGAATGCAAAACATACTGAGCCATCAAAAGAAGCCATCTTAATATCGAATAATCACGTTATCGATATTGTTTTAAAATTATACGGATGTGCTGAAGAAGTATTGTCATTAAAACTATGAAAAGATGGTTGTTTGAATATTGTTCTTTTATCATTTCAGTATGTAACATACGATAACTATTATACTTATATATATGTTTGTATGTGTGTATATAAAGCTTTGGTCGTATGGCTAATATCACCAGCATTGGACGTATATAAAAGGTCGTTTTATATTGCAGTTTAATCTTGAACGATGGACATAAATTATGCCGCCTTCAATATATCTTGAGAACTTTTTATATACAAACATCGATACATATTATTACGCTTATATCTCATATGAGTAGGCAGAGACTAAACATTTGGACAATCCAATTATTGTTAAATTAAAAATTAATAACTAATTCAATTAAAAATTATTTATAAATAAAATTTTAATATAGTCGCCGTAACATGGAAATAAATTTGCGACCGACGTCAACGAGGCGCTACGGTGAAATGGATCTTGTTCAGTGTCCACCGCCCTTCATACATCATATTTACATAATTAATCCAATTCGCACTTCCTACATTCCGAACAATGCTATTGCGTGCACCGGCCACGGTGACGACCCCAAAACACTCACGCAGGCTCTGCGTGATGGGACTTTATACCAATCGAATGTTATTGCAAACCGCATACAACACATTCCAAGCCCTGAAATGCGGTTCACGGGAATATAGGTTTAGGTTTGTCGATGTTCTAAGCTGTTTGACTAGCGCACTACTTTGTGTTGTGGCTGGTGAAACTGATTGCCAAGACCAGGATCGTGGGCAGTATTCCCATCCAGGACGAATATTCTTGTGTGAGCAAAAAGCATTTGTTTTGTTTGGGTCCAAGAAAATATATATTTACATATGTATATACTTGTGTGTTTGTATGTATTAGACGTCCGGTACCATTGCAGAATCGCCCAGTTTTGGATCAGAGGGCCGTTGAATGTCTATCAATATTACACACACTTGCTGCAACATGATCATGATGGGCGGGCTGGATATATGTACATTTATATTTTAAAGTTGTGTACCAATTTAAATTTATGTTGTGAATATGGAATTATTTAAAAATTAATTAATAATATGGTGCAGAAATGTAATCGGCACTAGTTTAATACAAGTAACGCATTAGGTTAAACCTGTTATGTTAGTTTTTTTATTTGTATATAAATAAATAAATAAAAAATAAATAAATAAAAATCCTTTATGTAAAGTCCTTTATGTAAGTCTAATTGACATTGTATTAAAATATTAATCAAAAGCATAAATTGAATGAAATAAAATAAAAATGAAAAAAAATAACCTTTCGATCACGTACATACTTTATCAAATGATATTATACTCGTATTATATTATTATTATTATTTTATTTTATTATGAGATTCATAAAACAAATGCTCCGAAACCGAGTGAGAATATATAGCCGTGGAATGATTTTTATATAACTTTTAAATATTTTTTTTCAATCGTCAGTTCAACGCCTTCGCGATAGAAGTTTTCACAAAATACGTGCGCGCGTTATTATTTCGCCGCACGCATATTATATAAGCGAGAAACTGGCTGCTAATTATGAATTTGGCTGTAAAATTACCGTTTTGAGCCGTCGTTCATAGTTTAATTTGCCAATCGCGATTCTGTCCGCTCAGTGTGATCTTCAAGCGGTCAGCAGAGCTACGAATGATTCAGAAACGACACTAAACAAAATATTAGACTCAGTCTTCTACACAATTGATATATACGTACATATATCTAATAAACTTTGCAGGAAGATAGAGCAAATTGACTTAATATTGCAGGGCTACGACATTTGAGACTGATTTAATAGAGCATTCTGTTAAAAATATATGACATCAAGCGCAAGTTTCGAAGTATGCTACGAAGATATTGTTTTATTGCCTCTTGACGGCTATTTTTAAAAGATATACACTTACAATATACCATCATTAAAATAGTATCTTTATATCAGGTCAGGTTTCGTACATATTTATATTGTTTCATAATGTAGAAACTATTAATTATCAAAGCGCGGCGGTAATTGCACACCAGTTTGAGGTGTCTATTAGTTCACGACGATGGATAATCTAAACTAAAATTGTGACTCTATACTCTGATTATTTATCTGAGGCCTTTATATATTGTAACAATTTTACTCTACACTTACTCCTTCATTTTGCTACTACTTACTGTCTGTTTCGACATAAATGCTTTGAAATAGTTAACAAATGGTTGCATACTCTTCTTTTCTATACATAATTATTACGCTTCAAAGAATTCGAATATTTTGAAACCAAACAGAACTCATATGACACGAGACGAAAATAATAATAAACAGCAATCCTCTTACCAGTGAATCACTTAATTTGTAACCACCGATCACCGAGCCATTTGACATTAAACTCTCAGTCAATTTCAGCGAGATTGATTAGAATCGACACTTCAAAGGTTGTACAGTACGAATAACCGAATCAAGATCAATTCGTACGTAGACTGTTGCCGTATCTAATGCTTCCTAACTCGCAGATGGCAAAGCTAGTCGCACGTATGACCGTGCCGGGCGTCGGCAGTGGGGGCGCGCGGAATAAAACCGCATTGCGAACTCCAGAACTTACATTTCACTTAACACCACGGACCGTCGAAATGAAGTCCATAGTATTGGCACTGTTGGTGGTGACGGTGGCGGTGGCCAGCGGGAAGCCCACGGGCGACGATGACGTCATCTCCTCTGTCGTCGGAGTCGTCAAGAGTTGTGCGGAGCAGGACGTCTCCTTGTGCTTGAAGGTGTGTTGTGTTGTGATACGTGATACTGATATGAACTTGGCCGAATGCTATCAGACCGCCGTTAGATTTGAATTCGTTTTGGACTTAGTAGAAATAAAAAAAAAATTGAAAATGTAACAGAAAAAAAAGTTTAAGAATAGTTTCGGATAAAGCTGTTTTTAATGGGTCACCTAGAATACTCCTGATACTAAGTATACATGTTATTGTAAGGGTAAAGCGGGTTAAGCGTCTGCTCTAGTTCTAGATGGGCTCGTGTTAATCGATATAGTGGTTTCTTTGTGTGAAGAACTAACTAACTTAGCCAGTTAGTTAGCTAACCGGAAAAATTTACTGTAGTTACATTATATTTTTTTCTAAACAGGAAAAAAAAATACTTGAATTAAAATGATATTTGCAGGAAGAAAAATCTTTTTAGTAAGATTTTGATTTTTCCTTAATGTTACCGGATTAATAACTGCAATTTGAATTTCGTGTACAATCTTAATTTAAATCTGTTGAATTTTCACAGGAGCGCGCGCTGAAATACGCCGAAAATCTCGCGACGGCCAGAGAGGTCAACATCGTGGACGGCATCACCTTTCTTGGCACCGGATCGCCTAGGTCCGCCAGGTCCTTCGAGCCCTTATCCGAGGAGCCCAGAGCCAGGGAGAACCAAGTGGAGAATCGACTCCTGGATATAGCAGCCGATTTCCTGGAGAACCGCGTCATCCAACTACGCGTACCTAAGAGCACAGTGGACGACGTGAAACGATCGCTTGAGGAAGGTCAGTGACTTATTGGTGCCGCCCTGATGTCATTCGTTCTTTATACTATCATTGAGAGTATTGAATTAAAAAGTGATTTTTGATTTTTCAATCAGACTCGCTTACACTATATACGATAAATGCGCAGAATTTAATGCGAAAGATTATCTTAATTTTTAGGTAGGTAGGTCCATAATATACGTCTATGTAATCAGAACATCGATTACCGTCCGTTATTGTATTGTAATGTAATGTATTAAGTAACACATGCAAAAAATCTCCCATTCTGCATGCCTACGCTTAAAATTCACTCAATTAATGTGTCCGAGTATTATGTCATATGAACACCTCGGTCGTAACATTAAACGGTTCTCGAACCAGAAAGTTTTAATTGGCGCGACGAGGCAACCGTGAAAGCGGAAATGCACTACGAGATAAATAATCTGATAAAACTATGAACACACATTGATATACCATGAAATAGAAAAGATTGAGATGATTAAAAATGTAATGGATATTAAAAATATAATCTAACGGTTTCGCCGTGTGCAAAAATTTGTAACCCACTAATTGGTGTATGTAGAAAGTGATTTTGTAGGTGAATAAATTGTATGGGCGGTAAAAATGAAAGTAAAATTAGGCTACAATTCTAGAAACCACGCGAAGAAGAAACGTTCGTTATCGTATTCATGATATCGACTGTTCCAAATAAAAAAAAGTCATGTGCTCGTCAAAATGGGAAAACATATCGTTCAAATAGAATAATCGTATAGTTGAAAGTCATCAATTATACAATTCGTTATACGAAAAAAGAAAGAAAAATAATAATAATTACGTACACAACTTTCGTCCAAAAATTGAATACATCAAATGTATATTAATCATAACCAGAACGAACTGGTTTCAGCTGCGTCCGAAACCTGTATATTGTCTCTTTTTTTCTGAACGAAAATGGCTTGTCTACAAACTATCTGCGAGAAGTAACTCGTTTTGCCCTATCACAAAGAGCTTATATAAAGATTTATTTCGCCGCCATCGTTCATGGAGGACAAGAGTGAAATATTTAAAAATAAGCGTCTTTGGGAAAATACGGTGTTTCAATTTACCACATAATACGATTTGCCGAAACATTTCGAGGATATCATCAATGAATCTTTCAGTTTGATACCAACTTTGGTGGTCGTAATACAAAAAACCAGATCAACTCCTCCGTGATACTAATTTGCGGCCAAACTTATTTCAATTTTAAATAACGTGTTTAATTCGAAGTATACCTTAAAAAATCGTAATATAATCAAATTATTCATATACTACTCCATGTAATGTTCCCAACGGCTAATGAAAATATTGGAAAAATTTTAATACTCAAAAATTTGTTTTCGATACTAATCAAGGTGAAAACCCAAAAATATACATTTGAGTGCATTTATAACGACTTGGGATAATTTTTTACTGCTTTCAAATAATAACTGCAATACTACTGAATACTGAATAGGCACTTTCTAGACAAGCGTGGTTCATCCTAGGCTGCATCCCGCTTTGCATCAGGTGGGATAAAAAATATAAAATAAAAAAACTACTGCTTTGGCGTTATTAAAAACTGACGAACAATATGTAAATACTGACTCAAACAGCATAATCATTCAATGAAATCGATCCCGCGTCACTTGAGAATATATTTATTACGGCGCTGATAAGCCACCATTGATTTTATAACAGTTTTATAACAAGTAAAATATCTAATATTGATAATTGAAGAACCCAGCGCACCGTGACCTTTTGTATATTTATAACAGATGAATGTCAACAAAACAAAAATCGATTACCCTTAATTCGATTATAATAGACTAAAATATGTACATTCGGTACCTACCTATCTATTCATAAAATTATCGATAGTTTTCACGCTGTCATATTGGCGCGAGATGTAAAAGGTTATAGTGATATAAAAAACAAGATTGGATAAATAATTTCCGCCGATCACGCCCTCGCAGCTCAAATTAAAACTCACGACAGACAAGTAAGAGTTATGACGATTTAAAAATAGAAAGTTTTATTTTTCCACACGATAGCCGAAGTATCGATTAAAACGACGTATGCGAGTAATGAGCGTCGTGTTTAAATCTGAACGGTATCAAAATCGTGTTTAGAAACTGTACACACAAATTCCTCATAGCCAACACTTCCGTATCAAAGATCAGCGGGGCCATATGAGGGACACGCTAGAAATCGTACTGTACGAAACGGATCCAGGAGTTTCTCTGGCCGGCTAACGAGGCCTATTATCGTGGAAAGTGGACGCGGTGTGTCCAGTTTTTGCTAAATCTCCATAGCACTAGTCTAGTACAACAAATATGTAGGACTGCGTGCACAACTAACTAGTTTACCTAGTTCCGCCAACGCGTATCGAAATCACGATCGAGTAAAAGTTACGCTTCGGGCGGATTCTCGTTAACGAAATGTGGATGTGGGCTCGAGCTTTCGAAATGTAACGTCCGGTAATCGATGCACTTTCTAGATAAACGGTGCTCTTATGCAAACTGGATGTAACACCGTGAATTACAATGAAAGGGACACTTGCTCGTTTGAGTTTCGGTGCTGCGCGAGCTCCGAATGTGAATTGATTTTCGGTCAGACATTCGTACACGTGTCGTATACAGATTGGCATGTATGCGGCTAGGACTCTTAAGTGAGTTACGCCTTTATGGTTACAATGAAACGATTATCGACTTATATCTTTGTGCTAAAATTTATACACCAATTAAAAGGAGTTATATAAAACTTATAATGCAAAAGCTTATTTGCAATTGAGCCTTTGCGTTCCGCATGGATGGCAACTAAATATTGATAACTACGCTTCTGCCATACTTAAGTGTTGTATCAGAATATTTTTAGCGAAACTAATAGATAACACGATATCAACGAATTCTATGAATATTATTTCTTTCTGAGCGTTATAAATTTAAATATTTTGAAAGAGCTAATAAACGGGGGTAAGAAAGGAGGATATACGTAAATAAAACCCAGAAATTAAATATTTACTGTTCTTTATTCATTATATTCATTACTATAGTAATTAATTTTATAACATGCAAAATATAACGAATTACTGAATTAATAATAAATGTAACATGGCAGAAAAAAAAATTTAAAAATGTACATTTAAATACATTTGTTTGTATTAAAAATGAAATCTGGTGAAAGTTATGCTAATGTCGCAAGAGAACATTAATTAACCGTCACTTTTAAAATTTATACATATATATATTTTTGTATTTAATATTAAGCGGTATGCGTGTTTGAACTGTGAACACCGGCTTCGCAACTGGGTCGAATAATTCTCTTATATCCACGCTCTTCTTGATCACCTGCTAGACGGAAGATACAAGAAGTCTAAGATAAAATTTAAAATTCCTCATATATTTATAAACAAATTATTTCAACGAGGCAAAATTTCTTTGTTTATACTGCCCGTAAAACCTGCTGGCCGTAATGACTTCGAAGCTTTAACATTACGTTCATAACTATTTTATTTTCACTTTTAGTTTCTTTTTGGCGTTAAGATTTATTAAATTATATTTATACGCGAAAAATATACGCCACTTTCATTTGTTTTATCATTCGCACTTTCAACACGTTTCATTCATCTGTATACCATTGAGTTGTTCTAAAGAATAAACAATATTTCTTCGTTATCCAGGTCGTGGCAAGAAAAAGAAGTTGAAGCAGCTGTTGCCCATTTTCGCCCTGCTCCAGCTGAAGATCCAGTCCCTGATCCCCTTATTCCTTGGTATCATCGCGTTCGCCGCTGTCAAGGGTCTGATGCTCGCGAAGTCCGCGCTCCTCGCTTCCGCGCTGGTGTTGCTGAAGAAGCTTCTCTCTAAGAACGACCATCACGAGAGCTACGAAGTGGTCGCTCACCCACATCACGAGGAGCACTACAGCCACGGCGGGGGCGGTCACGGCGGCTGGGGGAGGTCCCAGGACGCCCAGAGCCTGGCGTACAGCGCGTACTCCAACTGATACCTAAGATTAATAGTTTTTTAGTCTAGCTCGGACCTCATCGTTGAGATATAATTTATTACGCTATTTAATTTATTTATTTAAATTATTTAATCTTTGTTCAGGTTGTTTTAATGTTTCAAATGAAGTTCTATGGGCTATGATTCTTTGCGTCGCCAGTATAATATCCTCTACTTTGTACCTGTTATTATTATTATTTTATTGTGTGATTTCCTATTATTGTGTTTTTTTGTTTTTGTTTTTACAGCACAAATGTTATGTTTATAAGTTTTTAATAGCTTTAATATGTTCAATCGTTTATTTATTTCTTCTATCTATGCTCTGGTTTAAAATACCACTTGTCGTTTTTATATTTTCTCTATTATGAAAAAGCTTTTGTAAATATGCTTCATATGAAATTATATGTGTAAATTATTATTCATTGCATCTTCGATTTATAAGTATTTTTATTAATTTATAATATTGTTTCTATAGCTTTCCAATCGTTTTAATATTATATATCTCTATCTTTTTAATATCTATTTTGTATATGTGATATTATGCTAATTCATTTATATTTTCTAATATACATCTAGGTGATGCCCTTTCTTTTAATATAAATAACTTTCTCTTTCCGACTTCCCACCAATATTATTATGTCATGAATGAAAAAAAAAAGATATTAGTGAAGAAAGTATTATAATTAATACTAGAAATTTATGGCGTATCATTTAATTATTGTTACTCAATACCATTGAAGTCATTATACGTTTTACATTAAATATATTTTGTTGAATGAAAAAATGTCGTTTTGTTTTTGGTTTCTTACCTTGTCTTAAAATTGTTACTGTTATATTACACTGCACAATGATTTACATGTATCATATGATGCATGCTTGATTTATCCTTAAGCTCTTTACTGATTCATTCTTAAGCTGTGATGGCTGTCACATTTTTTTTATATTCGTCAATACTTTCATGTGCACGGTAAATATTTATAAATAACAATTCAAACTCTGTTATTTTTCTAATTAATTAGCTTTATGCATTTCGTTGCAGATCAGACTAACTGTAAATTCATAATCAATTACTGAACGCGTAACAATAGATACTAGAAAATTCTAGAAGATCCAGATTTAATAAGAATACATTTCAGAGTAACAAATAATATTCTAACTATGACTAAGTTACAGACATCAAAGGTTTTCCATTTACGAGGTTCGAGTCAATTTCTATAATATGCTATTTATACTGCATTAGTTCATATTAAAATCGCCAGCGTATCCGATAGTAGGAGAAAATCGAGAGTTGAGAATTATATTAGGTAGTCTTATAATTTGATATCTCTTAAAAAAATCTCCGACTGATATTAATAAAGTCTTATTCATAAACGTCTTCCTATCTCGCAATAAAACATTCAGCCAATTAGCACTTCCGTTATTAAAAGTGAAATAAAGATGATAAAGATACATTAAAAAAATCAGACTATGTCCATATTATATTTTAACAAAAACACTTTACCGGCGAAAGCGTAACAGACATACACGAGTTGGCTTCGCATTTATAATATTAGTGCGTATGTAAATAATTAAACAGTCAGATATACGACGTATTCCATCTCTTTTCCCCGAAACGCCTTCTAAAAATGAAAGAGAAGGACGACGCATAATAAAACTGTAGCCGTGCTCTGAAAAAATAAGTTTTGCCAATGTCAAAAAACAGGAAAGATATTTTGAAGTAAAATAGATATAGAAGGATTATTATGAATTGACATTGCGGTGAGAGAAGTAATGATAATAATTCAATTAAATACGCAAATTCAATTAAGTTCATATTCCAAGTAAGTCTATCAAAAGCTCTTAAAAGTTTACGAGACGCATTTGTTAATATTGGCACACAACAAATAAGAAACGTAAATGACGGCTAAGTAACAGAATGGCTGCTTAAAAGTGGTTTGTTTAAGGCATTGCTGAATAAATAAGAATGGAATTAACACAAGAAAGTAGACATATATATTATGTACCATACGTGCATCTATATAAGGTAACTATTAATTCAATATTTAAACATAATTAAGACGTTTGGTCCTTTGATATAGGTACATCAAACTTATAGTCATAGATTCAAATACAGATGCGTTAATAACACATTCGAACCGACGACTTAGGGATGGATTTCCTTTAATCGTCCTGCATCGACTATTTAGCAAGACGTCTACCGAAACAAGAGAGAGCTATGTACTTTCATTTAAAAAATCACCGAGTGCACTTCAACACGAAAACACAATGGGAAAAGTACCTTTAATTTACTTTACGTGTATACTGAAGAGTGCTCGAGTTGAAGACGCTTGCAAATCGAGCGCGCTTCGACCGTACCTACTCTTGTGACAACATGCCAGTGGTTGGGTTATACAAGTCTATTGAACCAGATATCAGCAACATCTCTCTAACGGGACATTGGACTGTATATCATGATATATCTGGTTGATGTGTCACGAATCACAAGACACAAAATACACAACGAGGTTACGCCGCCGGTATACCGAACTCACTTCCGCTGGCAAGCGGCTACGTCCGAATTCATAATTAATTATATATGTATATATTTTTTTACTTCTTATATTATATGTTAGTTATTAAATGCAATTATGCTATTAATTTTTCTTTATTTTTGTTGTTAATGAAGTCCAAATGCATTGAGTGTTCGGTTCGTCAAGAGATGGCGTTAGTTGCGATTCTGAATCGCGATATCGAAGTTTTTTAGAAAGTTGGCGTATAAACATGATTCGATATGAAACAACCGGACTTCCACCGCTACCCGGCATTCTATCCTGGCAGGGGATCAACATTGTTGCTTGGCGTCAATTATGGGATTAGAAATACTAATTGAAACACTGCCTGAGTGAGTTGCTCGTACTAAGCAACGCCCTCTCTATGTTATTATTTTACACTAATGATGAGGTCTTCCATATTGCGTCCGCTGGTCGTTTTGCGTGATATTGCTATACTTATTGAATGGACATCAAAATGTATAGAAAGACATCTGAACACTGAGGTTGTCATTACTACAATTGAGCGGTATATGTATAATTGCTCTCCACTTCCTTCCGCTGTTAGAAAACCAGTCATTTTCTCAGTGTTTACAACTCTTACTAAAATAACCGGTGGTTAGTATTTATATCTATACAGACGTGCATTTCTATCCAATACGTACACGATGTTTCTTTAGGACATACACAATTTTAAAATGAAACCTTAATTAATGTCATAGTTATAGTTTTATTTACAAATGAATTCACTGCAACTGATTTTATTTTGAAGTTAAACTTTTAAATCTTAAAGCAATCTTGTATATGCACATACAATTATGTCTGTGTTATAATACTTTTCATGTTAATATATTTTTTATAATCACATACCAAAATACCGTTCAATACGACATTAAATATAATCATATATGTATATCAAATAAAATAATACTATTGTGCTATATACACTATGATTTTTTTATAAGATTTTAAGTGCGTGTGATATCGCAGGTACGCGGTGGGTAGATACCATAGGTACGAGTATAACAGATTATACCCCGGTTTGTGAACCAGACGGCCAACAAGTAATCAATGGGCTCCCTCATGACACACTGACACAGATCGCTAGGAGAGAGAGGAGATATCCACTACACGATAGTAAAATAACTGAGCTACGTTGTACATATAAAATTTGTGGAGTTATGACATAGAAGCTGTTAAGCGTCCGGCGCGTCGGTCGTATGTAAAGTTAAAATAAAACTATTCTTTTTTCAGAGACGTATTCGTAGCTTGAAATACAATGCTTTTAAAATGCTTGTTTTGTTTTTAATAACCCCTTCGGACAGGACGTCGTTAGCAAATAATACTATTTTTGTTATGAGAAGTAGATCAGGTCATATGTAGATTTAAATAAATTGTTTAACGCACAGTTCTGTTAACGTTTATAATATTAATGTGAGCCTAAATTTTCTTAATATTACGTTGATTAGACGCTACGTTAGACTTTCATAAATTATCCTTTTTCATTTATTTACAAATAAGTACTGTGTAATTTTGTACATATCTTTTTATTTATTACAAGTAGCAATTGAAGCATTTACGCCCTAAGCAATTTATGCTTCTGATAAGAATTCTCTGCACACCATTGTAAACCTCTAACCATATAGATGCACCACTGGAAGAATCCAGTAATGGTTTAATAATCGAGGCTTAGAGAAGCATACTCGTAAATCGGATAGATTTGATATTTACGCCATGACACGTGAAACCTATGTAAGATATAGTATGAGTATATAGTAATGCTAGTAATAAGTGTCAAAGTTCAAATTTTCTATTAAAGAAAGTTATATGTGGGTATTAGTACTCCTCGGTGCTCGTTATGTTAGATGATTTGAAGAAAATCTAATTATAATGAAAATAAGAAGCAGCGCCATCTGATGATTAACTTAAAAACTACTCCCAATGTCACGTTTGTTTACGTTTCTTATGAATGAATGCTGTAATACTATCGTGGTAGTAGAACAACTCGTAAGTTCAAGGATTTTCCGTTTGTGCTCGAGCGCTACGATCGTTGAATGGATTGGAAATATGAATATTTTAGCAAGCAAATTACAAGTTCTGTCTGCGTTTATAAAATGATTTGTCTCCGCGAGTGCTATTTTTTATCAATATAGAAAACTTCCCGAACCATAAAACACAAAACAATACGGATTCTACAATCTCACCTGATATAAATTACATAGTCGATCGTAACAGTTCTGTTTACATAATAATAATGCAACGAGCGCAGTTTGAAAATAAACAAACGTAAGCCATTAGTTTGTCGTTTATTCTATTTGCTTTTGTAGTTTACACTAGTCTCTGTCAAGGTTACACACTGAGCTCTCGTTACACAATGACTCACCGCAAATTGTTTTGTTGCGTATTACACAGATGGCGTACTTTTCGTTTTGTTTTATTTTGTGCTTAGATAGCTTTCGTTCTTTTTTATCGTATTTACGAGGCGGCGTGGGTTCTATTATGGTTTTGTTGGTTTATCGTGAGAATTAAGTTTTCTTGGTAGTCAGATACGAGTAACAGTATCTTAATGTACTTAGGAGAGATTATCAAAACAGTAAAGTTTAAGGTGTTGTGCTTTAATAAGGTAAACAGATAAGTATAACAGCGATGGTATTATCTATAATAAAATTGTTATTGTATTGTTAGAAGATATTGAAATGGCAAAAAGGGTTTATTATTTGACGCATTAATATGGGTTGCAGGCAGATTCTGGATGGAAAGTAATTTAAATTATGAAAAATTCCATGTTGGTTTAAATATTAAGGACACTATATACACACTATAAACTATGTTATTACCTTCCTACCGATAATAACTGACGAATACACAGAGTTATTAATCAAATTGTTACATTATTTGACGCTGTGAATTCTAATTGATTTTTTAGTCACAAATTCATTACGAAATCGTGCCTTCATATTTCTTAATAACAATAATAAGTTGATACTAAACCGCAGTAGACGTAGTGTCAAAGACATTACAAGCTAAGCTAGGCTGGCTAGATAAAAAGGAGGTTTCACTGGACCAATGAGCCACTATGAGCCATAAATGGATAGATTATCTTTGCATCCGGACCAGCTTTTTCCGTCCCCGTTAGCGACGTCTCACGTGTTTTCTATTCTTCATGACTCGGGGGTACGTTTATACTATTTAAGTGGACTACGTGAGCAAATATCTAATCAGGCGAATCGTTCGACGAATCCTGTCACGTATCATAGGATTGAATTTTTTTAGCCCTGTTTAATGTAGATAAGCTTATATGTAAAAAGATGTAATGGGTTTTTGGTGTATCTTCTTGTGTGCTATTACTCGGTTAGTTAATCTGTTATTATATTATTTTTTAAATAAAATTTCTTGTTCAATGTCTGCAATAATACTTTCTTAAACATATAATTTGTGCCTTTTCACTGAATGAATGAAAAATATTTAAGTACATATCGTAAGTAGGTACGTTGTAATGTAACTACTATAGCGATAAAAAAGTCATTTTGAAGTTTTTTTTATATGTTATACCTATATAAAATATAAAAAGAACATCTATAACACACGTGGCAATATTTCTTTCATTTGTATCATTTCAATTATCATTTCAATGATATTAATATCATCGTAATTTACATTCCACAAATGAATCTTACATATGTATATCCCATAAAACCATAACTTTGTTATTAAATAAACATTGACTTTTAGGGTCTTAAATGTTTTCTTAAAAATGTTGACTATACCGTATTGATTCAAATAAAAATTGATCCTTTTTAGCTAAAAATCACATCCACACTTTACCGCGGTTACCTTACCTTACCACATCACCTGCCACCTGGTAACTCAACATCAATTAATGATAAAATTCAAATAATAATATTGAGTATACTGTACATAACAATTCACTCGATGTGAAAGTTGAATTTGAATTTCAACTTGACGAACATGTTATGCCACTATTGTTACTTGGCTGTTAGATATACATTCTCCTTACTTTAGTGCACCTACCTACTGCGAAATTAACGCTGATCCATGGTGAATATTGCAATAGATAATACTCAAAGCGTACGATATTAAAGTTCCTATTGATTAGCGTGATATTGAGAATGATTTTTATTTTTATTAGCAATTTTCAATTTGGTTAGGTACCTACTTCTGTAATAGAAACTGTTTTACTTCGGGTACCTACTTCTGTAATAGAAACCGTTTTACTTCGGGTACCTACTTCTGTAATAGAAACTGTTTTACTTCGGGTACCTACTTCTGTAATAGAAACTGTTTTACTTCGGGTACCTACTTCTGTAATAGAGACTGTGTTACTTCTGTTACAGAACAATATGAATCATGATGTAGAGGCGAAAACTATGTTTGTATATTGGACCTATCAATTATGAAAATTTTACCCGTTCTTATTTTTTTATGTAACAATTATTTTCCTCTCTAATTTTCAGGGATATCTCTTCATCCTCCATCTCCATCTCTTTAGGGATAACAACATTAGTGTGACTAATTTTCAAGGATTTAATTCGAGATTAGACACAAAGTTGCATTCATGGCTGTGAAAGCGGTAGTTGTTTTAAAGAAGTAAGTTTAAAAACTGTTTCATTAATATTAACGAAACATTGAAGATAAACGATTTTCAAAACTGCAATTAGTATCTGAACGAATAGCAAATTATTAAACAACTATGAAGTGATCGCATGAAAGTTTATATGTAATTCATGCATATATATATATATATATA
>DVPR01000197.1:0-15871 GCA_018239345.1 Oxynetra stangelandi
AGTCTGGATAGGTATGGGTCTATGTGAAAGCATACAACTTGAAGATCGGAGATCTCCATATTTATCAATGCTGAATATTTTTTATATATAAGAAATCCAGTCTGGATAGGTATGGGTCTATGTGAAAGCATACAACTTGAAGATCGGAGATCTCCATATTTATCAATGCTGAATAGGATTAAGCCGAGTGCATCATCACACTATTTGCATATAACCCGTTAACCTCCATTTAGCAATACAATCGTGCAATATTGCTTATAAAATCTGTCACAACTAGCCAGTAACTTAATACTTTTACATTGGAAAATAGATGTAGCATTTAGCGGCTGTTATAGACATAATCATAATTCCATCACAATCATACTGAGTAGACATTCGGCTACTATCAGTACTAACGACGACGACATGTCCTTGTGACTTTTGTTTTTCATATTCAATAAATAATAAAGCATTTGTTTTATCACAATTAATTTTTCTATCTTTTTTTTATCAAATCTGACTTTTGTTTTATCACATTTAATCATTTTAGTAACCTTAGATGACCATGTAAAGTTCTTGCATCTAGTAATTGCTCATTTAAAATTATTAATTGATTATTTTAAATGCTGCATACATCATAATGTTGCATAAATCGTGTATATTAATTATAATTGGAATACTACCTCAATTCACCACCATAATAATTCGAAGCTTCCTCTTGAGCCTGGTTTCCAGAAGGCAACTGCAGAGATTGTGCAATAAGGCTTGCCCTCTCCTGAAAAACGGGGCAAACTATGAAAATATTACCTATAACATAGAAATATGCTTTGCTTTTACAATAATGTCAGCCTTTATGTTCAAAATACAATTTTTTTTAGTAAACATATACAAAAACATTCAATACGATTATAGTACAACAGCTTACTTATAACAAAACATATTTTTAATCATCCTCATGTTTATATTTCAGGCTGCAAAGCTAAATAATACCAGGAATAGAAAATAAAGTTGACCAACAAAATATGATTTTATTGAAAGTGATTTAATTTATTTCAAGCAAACACCTTGTGTAAATACAGTACAAAGTATTGCGAGAAGATATTGAAACTACAACAATTTAAAGTGAATGCATAATTAGTATAATAACAGGAACAGATTTTTAAGGGTAAATCTTCTATACCTGGTTATCACCAACAACGGTGACAGCGCAGCGTCCAGGTGTCAGGTTACTGCCGGCAAAGTGCTGCAGCGACTCGGAGCTGACCTTGCCCAAACGCTTAGGAGCGATGAACAGTGAGTTGCCAAGCCCGCGACGGTATGCGGCCTTGTGGAGAAGGTCTACCACACGTGTCTGCAACAACAGTGACATTGATTACTGGCAAATTTATTTTTGCTACATGTATTCAAATAGGTCAGGCACTGGCTGATAGAAAAGTCGAGAGCATCCAAAACCGGCGTATGCATGACGAGGCTGATGAATGTAGACAAAGTACATCAGGTTTACAAGGACAGAGATATTTTGCACTTGTTTTGCACTGCCTATCCCGCTAGGGTTGGTCCTGACATGATGGTTAGTTATTTTTTATTTTTCTATACATATAAAAGACTTATGTTTCTTCAGTACTGTTGTAAAATGTCTTCTCTCTTTGATTCTGATACAGACTTCCCCCATTAGAGTTCTCATCTGTCCAAGAAATTACTATATTAGGTTTCCAGTTTAGGCTTTAGCTATTTTAGCTTATAGTCCATATACAAAACACAAAAACACAGATTGAAAAATAAAAAAATATTAAAAGAATTATTTGAGAAATCTTTGTGTGGAAATATACATAAGGGCTACCAAAATAGCTTCTATTTCAAAATCACAGATTCAATTCAATTAAATATATAATATATAGATTATTACCATTATAAGGATATTTAGAAGTTAATGTTTAAAATAAAAAACAACAGAACCTCTAATATTATTTACCTGGGGTGAAAGTACAGCCAAATCGTTCTTAAGACAGAGAATATTGTCACTGAGCTCCCATGGTCTGAACTCCTGATTGGATATAATGTGGTTCAGATATTCCAGCGCATTCTGCAGGTTATCTTGGGTTGCCTGTAGATATATTATGATTACTATATCAGTACATTTTTTAATTGAGACTCTTCATACTTTTATTTATTTTTATTTACATACGATTTATGTACACGCAACACATTTCAGGATATAATAATGCAACCAGGAAGGAAGATGGCGCAAATGTAAAGTTTTGTATCTTGTGGACATGCTATTATGTCATTTATTAGCTGTATTGAGTTTTAATTTTTTTAATTTCTTTAATATTTGACATGTCATAATTCATAACTCTTTATTGTACATCAAAAAATAAAGGAGCAATAAAACTTTTATACAAGACCGAGTACAAAACGCAATCTTATCAGTTACAGAAGATTTCTTTCAGACAATCTTTATTATTTAACATTGTTTATTAATAATTATTTGTGCATGTCACACAAATATTTGTCCTGCGTGTGAATTGTACAGATAGCCCCTGGTTAGACAGTTAACTTAGTTAAATCTATTTTAACTTACTGATTGTTACACCAAACATGTAAACATTACTTACCTCGAGGGTGTAATACAAAAATTCACGGTCACCGGACGCTGAGAAAGTTGCACCCATTTGTGCGAGTTTACGGGAAATCATGAACCCGCTGGCATTCTTCGTACTGAATCCAGCAGCAGAACGTAGAGCGTGAGACAGGCCCAGCTCATTTTTTGGCTCATAGCGAGAACCAGCCCTGGTGGAAGGCAATTTTATATAGCGATTAAGTATTAACTTTACCAAGTCTGCTTATAGACATATATATATACACATAACTTACTTAAACGCCACGGTAACTCTGGTGACAGGAGAGCCATTATCAAGGGCTGCAATGAATGTTTTGTTGGGCAGCACAGTACTCTGGATACGGGCGTCCTTTTGTAATGCAGGTGCAACTTGCGCATATCCTCTTATCTATGAACAATAATTATTGTGAATAACGCTAGTTAATGAAGTTTCAGGTATTGTTATACTATTACTAAATAATTTGCTTTTACATAACAGGTTTTGACGTATGAGTTCAATCATGAAGGAAGATATAGTGTATTGGATTATATAAATTTTTACCGAAACATGGCGAATGAAAGGAGTAGCCAGGGCCTTTGACGACATTTTAGAGGATTTAGCGTAAATAGGATATCTTAAACAGCCACAGCTCAATTGTAAAATTTGTCGCCCTGTCTAGGCTCGGCTGGATTTCGGTAGATAGTTGTCAGTTTAACGAATTTGCTCTTAAAGATGGGACAAATGTAATCAGCTCTAGAGGATAAGAAATTATATTTCGTAAAGGGTAACAAATTAATTCATGTTGAAAATTCAATCAAATAAATTGTTCAAAAGAAAAACAGTTTTTATTTTTAAAATATTTAAATAAAAACAACGTTACATTTCTAGTTACCAAGCCTTACATATTTCATAACTAAGATTAAGAGTAGCTGTGGCAATGTCATATCGTCTGTCACTCAAAATGTGAATTTTTATACCGTTGTGCATTTCGTAAAGGCGCCAACGGGGTTTTTATATTCCGTAAAAGTCAATTTACAACGAATTAGTCTTAGAACATATTAGCTGATGTTTTTAGTTATCAATGATGGAATATTTTTGACATAGTGTGTGTAATCTTGATGCCACACTTACATTTCAGGCTATGAATGGTTTGTACACAGGCGAATCTTAATATTATCGATAAAGAGTGTTCTTTAATGCCGTTTTCTTTTTAAGCACTGATTTTTTTTAGGTGAGTGATGTTTAGTTTGTTCACTGACGGAAGATCTTTTACAGCTGATAATGTGCAGAGTTGTTGCCGCAAACATATATTGAAGTCTAGAGAAAACATTTTAAAACCTAAATGTTCCAAGGCGCTCAAGAAGAAGTTGAAAAAATATAAATTTCGTAGAGATGGCGAAGAAGATCCAGACATTATAAATGTCTCAAAATTTTTAAGTAAATCTTTAAGAATAAAATCCCCCGATAATCACCATATCAATACGCGAAAAGACAGGGAATCGGGGGAGAATAGACCAAACAATTACCTGACTAAAATGGTTAGACTGAAAAAAAGTGCAGCAAAATTAGTGCCCATACCAACTGACACACAGAGTCACAATGATGAGATTGAAAATGAAATAATTTCTCTCACAATTAATAATGAACAGGACAAAAAGCAGACAGACGCTTTTAAGGTATTAATGGATTCTAGAAATAAAAGTATTGGTAGTAATTCGCCTGGAAAAGAGAAATGCGAAGATGAGTTTGAAATGCAAGCAAAACAAGAAAAGAACGAACTGAAAGCTAAGAGAATACTATCACTAAACAAGATGGCGCAAGCAAAGGGCTCATTGAAGAAATTGGAAATTGAAGAATACCGCGAAAAGGACATAAAAAGAAAAATGGAAGATCGGGCAACAAGGCTAAAGGATATGATTGTAGATGTTAAGAAAAAAAGTGGAAATAAAGACAAAATGAAGACCTCTATTGGCAAGTTGGAAATAGAGCCAGCTACATCAGTTAGTAAAGATGTAACTCAGGAAAAAGAAACATCAAATAATAAGACACTCAGTTTAAAAACATTTGATTTATTTAACCACTTAAAACCAAGTCCATCCAAAAACATAAAAAATATATCCAAAGAAGATGAAGAATTTTTAAAAAAACTATCACCATCTATAAGAAAAAAAGAAAATATGCTTTGTTACTTTCATAAAGTCGATAAAGATATGAGAGATTCAGAAACGTCACAGGATGATGCCGAGAGTGATTTTAAAGATACTAATAACTTTATCATAAAGGTGAAATTATCAACAAAGACTAAACTGAAAAAGAAAAAGAAAAATTCGAACCGTGTAAAAGATTTATCTGTCAGCAAAGAAATAAATAAAAATCAAGAGGCTCAGTCCCATAATTGTGATCCAAACCATGATATTCCCACAGAACATGTTGATGAAGGTAAAGAAATAAAAAATGATAATTTTGTTGATGTAATGAAACTTAACGATGACAGTAGACCAAAACGTAATTCTAAGAGACCTGTGAAATACACAGACAGTGTCCAATCAATTAGTTCAGATGAGGAGTTTCATATTTTCACACCTAAAAAGAAAAGAAAAGGGAAATGCGATACTCACAGTAGTTTAAAAGAACTAAATGATAATAGTTCCGATCTAACAATTAATTGTCATTCTAAAACAAATAGAAAAGATGTAGAACACCAGCAGACTAAAGTTAATTTAATAAAAAAAAATCCAAAAAAGAATGAGGAGGTTAGGCTGATCAAATCTAAAACTAAAAGAAAACAAACTGCAGTAGCATCAAAGCCAACTAAATTAGCTCCAATATTTGTGACGAAAGCACAACTTGATCCCATCGCGCTGGAGGCTAAGCAAAAATTTTTACATAGCGGTGCACCAAGTAAGTTAAAGAAAAACACTTCTCAACAAACAAATACATTTGCTACTCCTGATGAATTTCAAACGGTTGTGCATATACAGAGCTTGGCTTATGTAAACAGTTCTAATATAAATCATAGTTTTGAATTAACTGATATGAATTATAGTGAAAATATAAATTTAAAAGGTGAAGACGATTTCTTTAAAAAATTACTAGAGCTATCTATATTACAGGAACATAGTATGCCCAAATTCAATAACAGTGTTGATCTTATTTTAAAGGACATCAAAAATTCCTATCCCAAGTTTCCTGTTTATCGTACATATCATCTGTTGAAAGAAAAAAGCAAAGGTGAATTTAGAGATTGTGTATACCCCGATCTGGACAATAGTGTAGAAATATTTAATAATATGGTTGATATTAGTAACATGAACCCTGATAAGTTAAGCTGGTCAGACAAATATAAGCCCACAACAGAGAAGCATGTAATTGGTAATTTTGAAAGCATTAAAGAACTAAGACGTTGGCTAGTGACTTGGACTGAAACTAATGCAAAATCAAAAATGAAAAAAGGCGACGAATCCGATTCATCAGATTTTTATCACTCCGATGCAGACAGTAGGGAACCAATCAAAAATTCTAATAATCTTTTAATTATAACTGGGACAGTTGGCAGTGGGAAGACATTAAGTGTGTATGCTGTTGCCGCAGAATTAGCGATAAAAGTTATAGAAGTGAATGCAAGCACTAAACGAACGGGCAAAATAATGCTACAAGATTTGCAAGAGGCTACTCAGTCACATAAGGTTGACAGGGGCAAGAGCAGTGCTGAGTGTTTCCTAAAATCACAGGAGACATATAAATCTGATAAGGAATTGAAGGCTATGAATAAGCGAGGCAGGAAAAAGAAAGTAGTTAAAGTCGATGAAGACATGAAGGTGGTACCTATGAAGAAAGTGCCAAATGAAGTGACTATCAGCCAAGAAAATAGAACTGGCATATCTTTGATCCTGATAGACGATGCTGATATAGTATTTGATCAAGATGACGGATTCTGTTCTGCTATTTCACAGTTGGTCCAAACCTCTAAGAGACCGGTCATATTGGTGACATCATCATTAACATGCCCGCATCTGCAAAAATTTGTACATCATGCGAAGATCATAAAGATGCGTTCATTTTTACCAAGAATGCTCGGCACTTGGCTCGATATAATGTGTTTAGTTGATAGTAACATGTGTAGTCCGGGCTTGGGGGAGAAAACATTAGAATTATTCAAAGGTGACATTAGAAAAACCATTAATTACTTACAGTTTTATATTACCTCCCATAAACATTTAAGCGATACAAACAGTTCAGAAACATGTCAAGGTGAAGAAATGTTCAAAAGGAATGCAGATGAAGAGAATTCATGTATGTCTTGGTTAGAGAATGAAGGACAGTGTGAGAAGAATATAGCTGCATCTAATACTGATAATATTGTATCAAAATATTACGTGAAGAAACAATTGCAATTATTTCATTCCTTAAATTCTTTAAACAGCTTCAGTATTTGGTGGAACTTACCAAATGTATTAAATTATTCCACAAAACATAGGAACGAGAAGCCTGTTGGAAAACTTGTTAAAAATGGTGAATGTAGGAACACAATGGAATTAGATGTGATTGCTGGTGTCCTCAACACAATGTCCGTCACAGATTTATTAGAAAATTCACACTTAAATGGAGGAATTAATACAACATTAAAACCCTGGTATTCATATGAAAGTGCAAGTGTGATTGACAATGATAATCTTGCTACTTATAATAGGAACGACAAATGCATAAATGATATGGCGACTGAACTTGTGACGAGAGGTATTGCGGAAGCCCAGAGAGTACTCGAATATGATAATAAGACTGATATTAATTATCCGAACATGTCTATACACAGGTTAGTATTGTAATACCATTTATTTAATTATTATTTTAATTGACTCATTGGTGCTTTGGATAATGTATTTGCTTGTTGAACCAAGGATTGTGGGTTCGATGCCAACCCAGGACAAATATTTGTGTAATCAGCATTTGTTACATGTCTGGGTACAAGAATAATAAAAAAACATATAAGTAATTGTAAGTATACATTTATATGATTGGCCCGTTGGTGCAGTGGTTAGTGAACCTGACTGCTGCGCCGGGGGTCGTGGGTTCGATTCCCGCCAAGACAAATATGTGTGTGATGAACACATCTATTTGTTCTGTGGGTGGGTGTAAAACAAAAATATATATATCTATGTAACTATATATTTTATTTATGTGTATAAATGTAGTTTATCAACCATCTGGTTAACATAACACAGGCAGAGTTCAAGTGCCTACATTGGGATCAGACGGCTGTGTGTGGAATTGTCCCAAAATATTATTATTATTATATTTATACACGTTATCAACCATCTGTATAGCATATCACAGGTTATGCCTAGTTTAGGGTGTTGTGATCAAGTGTGTAGATGTCCTAAGATGTTTATTATTATCATTGTGTTGTATTGATTTCAAAATAATTCGAATATAGTGGTGGGTGGCATCATGTCTGTGGTATATCTTGTTAAAACAAAAATATTATATGAAATATACATTGCTGACTGCATGTATCTGATACTTATAGCAGTTAGTTAATTGTGTAGGAGTTACTTTGTGGAGATCCATTGTTAAGGAATTAATTTATTTAATATATTATGGTATATACCTTCATGCAGTATTGGCCACTTGACTTATACCAGGCCCATGTATAACCAATGATGCCTACTAGTATAAGATTATATAATAAAAAAAAATGTGTGTGAAATTTCACAATATTGCATAAATAGATATCCACTAAAAGTCTTAATATCAGTATACTTCGTTTTTTAGTGTTTAGGATATATTATATAAGAAAATAATCGTGAAATTATACATTAACTTCACTCTATGTTGAGTGGTAAAAATATTGCCAGGCATTAAATTCACTGTTATTTAGATGTAGGTAAAAAAATTAAGAATGGATAAATGCAGACATGGTTATCATGGTTTGAAAGTCAAGGGATCACAAGTGTATGTATTTATTTGTTCAAAAGCATCATAACATTTTAAAGGATGTGCTGTGCAGATGTTTGAAATAGCGTGTCAAAAACTGATTTGGTTTAAATAACCATCCTAAAAGTTATACTTTAAAATTAATTATTATTCTTTACAGGGATCGAGATAGAGTGGTGTCGCGACATAAGACACTGACAAATTGCTTGAATACATCTGTGCCGCTAGACCGGCGAGCACAGGCGCTAGACTACTGGTCCATGTGTAGGAATATTTGTAGAACAGAGAAAGCTAAAACCTGTAACAATAGTAAAAGGAACAACCGATACTGTCATTATCTGAAATCCCTAAATATACAGTTCAAAAATGACTATTTTGACCGTCTTAGTGAAAGCTTAACATAATATATATCATACATATGTAAGAAGTAGACGCCATTACTAAAGTAATATACCTTGATATTGTCTTGGGTGTGTAGTTATTGTGTGCATGCTCAAAAGAGAAATGCTTTCCGCTAGAGCTCTGTTCTTATATGACTATGGTATATATCTTTGTTAAATACTGTATTTTTAAGTTACTATTGAAAACGAAAAAGGATTGGTAGATAAGATTAAATTAAATCAAGTTATATTTTCTTGTATACATTACATACATTACTTATTTATTTCTTTTAATAAAGTTATTTCAATATTAACAGATAACTTTTAGAATATAATACCTGTTTACTCTCTTGTTACAATTAACACTTACAATGAATATATGTATATATATATCTATATAAGTATATATTTATGTGTATATATGTAGTTTATCAGTTATCTGGTTACCGTAGCAAGTGCTCTGCCTAAGTACCTAATGTGAGATCCAATGTCCATGTGAGGATGTGTTCCAAATTATTGATTAGATTCTTGTCACTTGCATGGCATCTAATCACACCTAAGATAGAATATGCGACAGCACAAATAACAGTAAATGTGCTTACAAATTCAAATCATTTATTTCATTATAAGGTATATACAATACGCTCAATGAAAAAATCAAAGGGCTGGGTACATACTACTAGTCGAAGTCTATATATACTACATACATATCACACTACCATATTTTAATAAATAACTTATAATAAAATGTCTGCCACGTTATATTTTTGTTAAACATTGTGTATTAAATAATTATAACAATTGTTATGTATGTATTTATTTTACATCTTAAAGGGAAATTTCATGAAGATTGGCTATAGCCAACTGAACTACTAACTGAACAATCAGCTCTGGTTATAACCAGAGCTGATTATTCAGTTAGTAGGCTAATATCTAAGACTTATTGTAAGTATCCCTCCCTATATCACTGTTACTGGCATTTTTTGGATCTAATTAAAGACCGTCTTCTGTTCCTTGTACAAAACGTTGTATTTTAAATCAATTGCAATCTTGTGTTCCAAAGGACTGTGTTGTCCTTCTAAATCGATTTTCATTTTATTCACTCGTGTCGAATATATGGACCGAGTGGCGTGTTAAAAATGTGCAATGGGTTTTTGTGATGACTCTAAACAGTTTGCCCGTTAATTATCATCCTCGTACTATTCACTACCGTTAATTACGATTTCTGGTTGGACGCTGTGATATCTATATTACACATTAAGTTGCGGCGGTTGTGGTTATTATTGAGAAATGTAACCAGGACTTTATAAGCGACAAAGCCTATATCTTATCGAATAAAAAAAGTTACACAGTCATACCGATTTGTCGTATGCTACACAAGAAACAACGCGAATGTGAATACTTGCTCCAAATAGTGAGTATTTTTGGTCTATGTGAAATTGGATAAATAATCATGATCATATATAAATTATGCGTACAATAAATATTCATATACTAAAATGCAAAGGTGAACTTGAGACCGACAGGTGTATGGATCGCCTACCGTTTTATTTCCCACCTTCCATCAGGTGGGATAGCAGTCAAACGCGAGCCTATAGCTAAATAAAAAAAATTGCACCACAAAAGAAATACAGCAGTCCTTAAACATAATCATGCACACAGTTAGCTGTGTTGTAAATAATAATATAAAATTATAATGAATATAATATTGATAGGACAAGGTTAAGATGTTCAATTTTGTTGTTTTATGACTTTTATTTACAATTATTTTCTTCATGTTATATAACAGTTTCAGTTATATTAAGGTTTAAAACAGTTTGTATTCGTAGTTTGTTCATAAACTACGAAGAACCAGCCATTGTTAACTAGTTTCACGCCGAATTCTAAAAATAATTTTTATAGTAAATAAGCTTGTGACTATTACAATAAAAAGTGTTTAAAAATAAAAATATATATTATATTATTCATGTGCATAATTCTCCTATTTTCATTATAATAATATAGTGGTTTTCCCGCTATGTCAACGGTATCTTACTTTTTTAAATCATCCGAAGAGTAAATTGAAATATTATCTTGCGACGTAAGTATTTAGAGACAAAAGACAGGTCATTGAAGGTCGGGTAAAAATATATTGTTTAAGGTAGCTGACCGCTTATCGAAATGTTTAAAAATAAATTAGCACACAACTAAGCATTAATTAAAATTTGTTTTAAATTTTTCTTCACTTCCTGGAGTTGACATCGGTGATTATTATGTGTAAATGTCTAAATAATTGCTACACTACCGACCATCTTTCATTCCTTATTTAATTATTTCATGATTTGCTTAAAAATATTCCACGCAGCTAGCTGTCCTGTCCCCAGCGTGAAACTATTTATCTGATTTCACCAAGATCATGCTTTCGGTCTTATCCTAATATTGAAATCACGAGAAATTGTCCGTTTTCCGATGAAATAGACTTTATTGTTCTTTGGTTCATAAAGCACGTTCATTCATGAAGTCCATCTTTCTGGACTTGCCTTTTTTTCTATGTGAGTGAAGAACAAATGAATTAACTTACTTTTGCCTTATATGTTCAGGACTTTATAGGCATAATAATATCTTTTCGAAGGTAACTTTTTAAAAAGATTTTTATTTATAAATAAATATCTACCCTAGACTGTTCTGCCCTGTAAGTTTCGTATAAGAAAAATAGTACTTTAATCATAAAAATCATGCAGCTTGTTATTTTGTAAGATCAAATTATTATTCTTTTTCTTATAAATTTCATTAAAAAAGCATGATTTATATGTAATTGGAACGTAAAGTACAACCAGGCACGCTCTACCTCAGTTTTTGTAAATTTGGTATCAATTTTCAAGACTCGAAAATTTTATGTTTGAAAAAAAATTACTATTTAATTGTCACCGTTTAAATTAAGTATTAGGCCTTTATAAACAGCATCAAGTTGTTTACACCAAACCCGTACCTTGATAACTACTCCGTTAAGACTTTTCTGGATTTGAAATAATATTTCTGGAATTATCTGTCAATTAATCCGTTGTCTAATCAGTATTAGGTACGTGGTTAATCATATTTTATATTTATTTGTAACATTCTGATTAGCGAATGGAGTATAACATTTAGAGGTCGTTGTGTGCATTGTCACAAGTGTGCATGCGCTTTTTAATCTGTATCATGTCTGAATACGCTAGCGTTAGAACACTGTCATTTTCGCGAATAATTCCAATTTGACTTATCAGTGTGCTAGGTAACTTACAACTTCCCCGCTGATTACGACAGTTATAAGAAGTGATAGAACGCCACCTCTCAATGCTATAATAAATTCCTAACAGGTCTTCGCTAGTTATAGGTACAGTTGTCATGACTCAATATGAATTCTTATCATAGGCTCTGAAAATAAAGATACTCTAGACGGCTTTTCGAAGCAAAGGGAAAAGATTTTCCCAAAATTTAAAAAATCCACAGTGCAAAAAATTTATCACAGACTGTGTATATTCTCTTTGTAAATTAAATAAATTTATATTTATATAGGTAAGAAATGATATATACTTTCAGTATTGTTTCGGTTAAAACTTATTTGTTTACGCTTAATTTGTTCGCTTTCCTTTTAATTTGTTCAATACTTTGGGTATAATGGAATGTCATCAGTGTTCCTAATGGTTTTGGACCTCTATGGTTAACCTGAGAAGAGTAAAAGCCAAATACATTGACGCAGTAAGGATTGATGAAAACACGGCTTGGAAGCCTAGCCATTCGGGAATTTAAGAATTTTTCATTTAAATTAATCTCATTTAGTGAAGGGAGATACTGCTAAGCGTGCTGTAAGTTCTATCTCTTAGAGATTGAAAGGACTATCTCATTCAGTATTGCTTAACTTTGCGGATAGTTTTTGATCTAAGCGTAAAGGTAAACGTTTTAAATCCTTATAAATAAAGAGAAAATAATTTAATTTCAGTTGATTAACAAACAATCGCCATTTGCGTGGGAATGTGACATACAATTGTTATAAATAATGTCCACTGATACTCTCTTAACTTCAGTTCATAATGAGGTTGTCTAGCCGGCGATTACCAGTAAGGATCTAGAACAAGATTCACGTTATCTGCTGTAGGATACATCAATTGACACAGTCAATTACCAAGTAAATTGGACCTTAGGCTGCGTAGAAAGACCTATCATAGATTGTTTTTGACCCCAGTTGTTTTCAAGACCTTTAAGAGTTTAAGGAGACATAATATTACTTGATAGTCTAAATGTTAAGTATTAAATACCCGACGGTATTTATAAATTTTTTATTTATTCCGTTTCTGTTGTTATTTATTTGATTTTATTGATTATTTTTATATCATATTGATACTACTATTGTCGTGTTTGGGCAATGGGCCTGTTTTTAAATATTCGTAAAAAATAAAAATAAATAGTGCTCTAAATAAGTACCTACACAAGCTGCGATTGTGTATCTAGATATGTAGGGAAATATTTTTATTGTGTTGTTTTTGGATATTTGCACCTGTGGGTATATGTAGGTATCAAACTTAATAAATTATAACAGGAAATGTCGTCTGCATCATTCAAGGACACTAGAAAGAGTTGATTAATCCTAATTGTCCCCAAATACAAAGCGTCTTTGGAGACACCGAGGTGGTTTGCATGTCACATATGCATATGTAGGTGAACTATGTGTTTTCGTATAAAAAGTGCATGTCATTTACGCGATGCCTTATAGAAATTGACAAAGAAAACGATAAGAAAGAAATTATTGCGGGCAATAAAAAATCTATTACTCTTAACCTGCTGTACCCAAGAACATTTATTGGCGTTTTGATTACATTATTTGCTCTCCATTTAACGCTGTAAATCATACTCGCGTCCACGACGTGGAGATACGGTTCTATTAATATACATTTTAACATAATATATTACGCTCAAATGTAAAACGTATACGGTATTAGTTGGACGTATTTCCTGTGTCATTGTGTCCTGGTAATGAAAAATATCATGAAAGTTTTAAAGTGGTTTTTGTGAACCTTTTAGCGGTCGGTAACACACAGTGGCGCCGGACGGGAGGTTATCGGACCGGCGCGTGCGGGACGCCAATCGTTCGCGTCGCACTTCGCATAAATATACCGCTTTGTGATCATTCACATTAGTCTATAAAGTGTTGTAAGGGTTGACAGATATCCGAAATGGTGAAAAGTGGTATGCGGGGAGATGTTTGTGGTTACTGCAACGCTTGCGTTCGAATACGACTTTGCGTTGCACGGGGTCGCAGCCCTGAGCCGTTGGAGTGTGCTTATAAGCACATTTTGGAGTCATACGCCGGTGAGAACGGAAAGGCGGAGGAAATACCCGAGACCCCTAAGTCTGCTTGTGCTTCTTGCCGATGGACATCGCACGCTCAGTTTCCAGAGACACCGCCGTTGTCTAGCGACCTCAGCTTAGAGTGGAGTTCGCAATCTTCTTACAGACCGCGCTTGCGTCGACGCAAAAGATAAATTCTAAGAAGCATCGCGGTTCATGCTGCTGTTACTCGAACCACGTTCAGTGAGATGTCACACCTGGAGGATGCGGATAGGTGGCGGTAGGAGTACGTGCCCGCTGTATTTTGCTAGTCAATACTTTGTTGTGTTTTAATTGTAATATTGTTATTGAATAAATGTATAATTAACTATTATATCGTGAGGTTTTATTGTGTTATATTAAAATGTGATACTTCCATTTAGAAAATTAAATATTATCAAATTAAGGGGGTAAATATAAAAAAAAACTATAATTTTAATTATCATCGACCCTTTTTATCGTTTCACTGTTGGACATAGGCTTCCTCTCGGAATGAGAAGGACTAGGCATAGAGAAAAGGAATAGGGATAAGCATAGGAAATACTAGACATATTCTACCACGCTGGTCAAGTGCGGTATAGCAGACTTCACACACCTTAGAATGTTTGTTTAGTGACATAATATACATTTTTAGGAACATATGTATGTAGATCTCAGTTTATTTTATTTCAATTAAAAACATGCATAATTTAATAGACCTTGTCTTGTGCGCAATAATGTCACATTTAGTCAATCGCTACATAAATAATACCAGAGATAAATATGTAAGTACCTACTGCACAATAAATGTCATCCAGTTAAGTTGTTACCTTGAATATAAATATTGGCATTCGATCATAAATTAAATAATTAATTAAAAACAAAAGCTTTCCAAAAAGCATGTATAATGGTAGATAATTGAAATACAGACTTAAACATTATTAAGTATTCAGGATACTATCGAATAAGGAATACAATTCGTAAGCGTTCAGATTTTGTATTATTAAGTACATTCTACCAATTCTACCAATTAATTCTTAGCAATTATTTAGCGAAATTTAAAAAAAAACATTATTTAATATTATTCAAATGTCCTCTCTTAAATAGGCACATATTGAATACATCTGTAAGACGTTTAGAAATCTCAAAATAATTGTGGCGGTGATTTTTAAACTAAATTGTCTAGAGAAATCGGTATGATTCTTAGATTACCTACATCACCCACATGTGATCCGTCATCTAGCGCTGGAATCACGTTTACAAAAGATATCAACTTTGTACTTTACATCACATGTAATAAGATAGTTATTAGCTTGTAAAATGTGATCGTGCAAAAATTTTACGCGTGTTACCAAAAACGATTCGCACTTCAGTCGTGCACTAGTGGTCAGGGCCGTCTTTAAACAGTTGAAGGTTGTGGGCGTATTAGGATAGTGGGGCTCCTTGACAGAGCACTATTTGGTTAGATATATATATATTTAAAGAATAGATGCTTTTCGAAATAAATACATATGTTTTTAGGTAATAAGTATCGGTCATCGTATGGTGATCTGGTCGGAACTAAGGAGTCTCTATCGTTCGAAGGCACTGAGCACGTCCCTACAGTGCCAAATGGGAAAGACGAGCCTAAAAGTGGTAGTGATCGCGGTTATTTAT
>DVPR01000198.1:0-15869 GCA_018239345.1 Oxynetra stangelandi
TATATATACATATATATATATATATACACTTGTATAGATTTTGTTTGGATATCCACGTGATCATAATAAGATGATAAGATTTTATATAATCTACGCACTGATAAAAAATGTTTTATGCTCATTATTGGAAAACTAAATTAATCTTAGGGAAGATAGTTGCAGTAGCAAGAATGTATTCGGCAAGTTTATGAAGACGTTCCAACAGGTTCCTCAAGGGGACCGCCTACCTTTGTAGATCTTGAACTTTATCTAAAAAGATTTCAGTTTCATTTGATATGAGACAATCGTATCTGTAATGCTAATTTACATTGATCGGACTAAATTGAAGAACATAAAACCATACAAATAAAATATATTAATATACGGAACCGACACATTTAACACAATGAACACGCATGGGCTATACAAAAATCGTGCAGTCCGCATTTAGGCACTTATCTACTTCATGCTTGTAAGTTTAAATTCAATTTCATTCGTTGAACTACGACTAAAAGTAAACAAAAATAACTATGTCGATGTATACTTTTTTAAATTCATATTCGGTTACTGTAGTAGATTATTTTAGATGATGTAATGTTAATGCATCAATCAAATATATAATATACGATCATTTATAGAGTGCTGTGTAGGCAAAGAGGAAAAAAGCAAAGGAATATTTCGAGATCTGCATAGAATAAATATAAGATATAAACGGAATTAATGAAAGTAAATGATGCTTTCTATGAACATACCTAATGCTAAAATAGTAAAATAATATACGCGTAATGAAAGCTATCGATGCGCTACAAAAATGCCTTTTAAGTTACAAAGCAATAGTGAAAATGATGAATTTTCTTGTCTAAGGAACATACATTTCAAAAATTCTAAACTAAACAACATTAAAACTCTACATTAAATAATTCAACATTAAACACCATTAAAATATTTGAACTCAAATAAACCCAAAATTAAATAACATTAAAACTCTACATTAATAATAAGAATTGATATTTAAACAAATACTGTATTAAAAAATATTAAAACTATACATTCAAATTAAACCTAAATTAAAAGTGTATATAAGCAAATTTAAATGAAATAAACTAAGTTTCAACCAATTCATAATAATTGTAGTGAACTGAGAGGTATAACGATTCGTTTTAAATGTAACAAGAGATAGAAAAAGTAAACATTATAATGACTCTACCCTACTTCACTATATAATTATAACAATTTTCATCACACAAATGTTTCAAAGAAGAGAAAATAACTTAAAATGCTATCGTAGAAACACAGTCATTAAAATAATGCGGGTGATTCACATATTAAGCGCGTTGTTTTTCATAGTACACGAGTAACCTTATAATAGGAAAACGTTTTGTGAGTCTGTTAATAGTAGCCTTCATATTAAACTGTACAAGCGATTTTAAGCTTTATATCAATATAAATGTGATATATAACGATGAAGTTTTGAAATTATTACCTAACTGTGGCGGGGTTCAAAGCTAGTTAGCAAATTAGTTACCTCAAAGATCCTCAATAATTCCCTCAATAATACCTCAATAATTATTGGTAATATCTAACCTTTACGGACACCACTGATAATAATCCTTCTGAAGACTTTGATCGATGCATTTAAATTACAATACTACAAATATATACGAAATTCTAAAAGCTTAAAGCTCGTACGTTTGCAATATCAATATATTATTTACTTTAATAATCATAGATTACATACGAAAGTTTACAGTAAAAAGTATTAGTTTTTAATATTGATTCACATAATCACTATTATGGGTAGTTTCAGCATGCAGTGTATAAAATACTGGTATACTACTTAATAGAAATATGGAAAGGGAAAATAAAACATGAAAAATTATAATGCTCTACAATTTCGAGAGTTAACGAGTTTGATAGCTTATAATTGGTTAAATATTTTATGAAGTTCCTTATTGAAGTTAATGAATTTGCAATAATCCGTGAACAAGCTCGTGTATACCTCCATGCAGTATTATAGGCACGCACCATCGCCTGCAAAGTGACGCGAAACCTGGTGTTTTTATAGTGACGAAACGCCACTACCACGCGAGTGTTATTCTCGGAACGAGACACGTGTGCAATGCACGCTATTCATCTGATAATAAGCATTCTTCAAGAGCCCTCGGACTTAGCGGGAGAGCCCTGTGAACGCTTTGTGCTATAGTCATAAAGGTATGGTCCAGATGTATACACAATAAACGCCAATGAATTCTTTTTTTTTATGTTAGAAACTTCTCAATGCTAGTAGTTCAAAGTGAGAAAAAACAACGAGAATGCCAACGCAGAAAGTGTAGATAAGTGAAAATATATACTATGGGTCAAATTGGTGAAATGAAGCATGCGTTGTTCTTAGAATGCGAATTAATAAGTCTGAAAGCAAGGAGCAAGATTTTCCAAATTCATGAAGTGTGATCGCGCCCGCTTCTTCTCATTACGGGTTTGTGATTATATTTTGAAATATTTTCAATTGTTGAACTTTTTTGAAATATTGTAAATACCAAAATTAATGTTATGGTTATGGTTCTATGTGAAAATGTTTACGTGCTTTCTAGTCAAAAAGGGACGAGGATATTCCAAATATATTGGACCCATTACGAGCTCAATATTTTCAATTCTGTAATTGTACAGTCCTATAAATGATTTAATCTATAGGATATGTCCAATAAGAATTGAGCATACACTAATATTTACAAGTTTCAGACTCGAAAAAAGTTCGCTGAAACTGCACAAATACGATGATTTAATTGGATATTTTCAAATACTAACTAATGTAAAATACCTTTGCTGTTGTAAAATCATACATTTTATACAAAAGATAAGAATGACAAGGCCAATAAAATTAAAGATAAAGCTAAGCATTTTGTATGTAATAAAGGTAATATGTGACCTAAAAATTTTGATATTGCCCAATAATCCTGTCAATATATTGCTAGTCCCTCCTTATTAGACGTGCAAATATCTATAAAATTATTATTTATTGTAAATATAATAAAGAATACTTTTCTCAAAAATATATGGTATTGTAATAATTGGTTAAGTAACACTATGACTAATGTCAAATGCATTCTAATATTAATGTGCAAATAAATTGATCACTAAGAAAGTCATTTATATTGTACCACAACATATTTCGGCTTTATGTTATCGATTTCGCCATTAAGAGCTATTGAAGTTCTTGTTTCAATTTCAGTGCTATAGTTACAAATGTAAGAAATCACCATATTAGCAATCTCAAATCAAAAAACCACCATATGAACAACAGTAGATGGTGAAAAATACATTTGCTACAAAGTGCGCACTGTAAAACATTCCATTGGAATCTTTTATTGAAATCTCTTTGTAATTGAAATGCTTCACCATTGAACTATATTTTCAAAACAGCGTCAAGGCCAAACAACGACGCAGATAACAAAGACGTCACACACATATACACACACACACACACACACACACACAGTACCTACAGTTGAAGCCGAATTTGCGTCGTACACGCATTACGTGTGTACTTAATCGAACGCTATCCCGTACACGTGTTCTTATCCTTGGCTCAAAAAACAAACTCGACGTCTCGATCCCACGAACGTTCGGTCCATGTTTGCGCGGAGTTATCTCAAATCATGAATTAATACATCGGTCACAGCCTCACAAGAGTGCCTGCAGCGACGGGCTCAACGGAACACAGCTTAGTAGAGGAATAGCCCGTGAGGCGCATGCACGCGTGCGAGGCGCGTGACCGCCGGACGGAACTTTTCGAAAATGTAACCGTAGCACGCAAATGGACCGACCGTTGCGCGAATGACCAGTTTTGATACTTGAAACAAATGACATTTGACTAATAAAAACACGGTTGTGTGTGTATGCCAGTTGAGTGACAGTGTTTAGACGTATCGTATGACTGCGGATAAACAATACGGGTTTACTGTAATACGTTTACACTGAATTCCGTCAACGCGGGTCAGATACACATCGGTCGTTGTTTGACACGAGATTTCAATCTTAGGTTTCTGCTTAAACAGTACACCAAAACAGGTTTTGCTTGGGATAAAAAAAAAATACAAATTCTATTTAGCACAGCCATATGATCACAACAACAATACTGTTTCGGTATAGGCTATTGTGGGTTGTAAATATTTGTAAGTATTTATTTTGTTTATAATGTATTGAGGAGGTGTTTATATACATAGATAAACGGTTGATCTTTTCTTTCTTAATGCTCTAAAACTGTACGTGCAGGATAATACTTCATTAAGTGATTTGTTAGGCACACGGTCAGTCCACCCGAGTTCAGTAAATAAACTTAATATATAATTTTATTTTATATCCAACACAAACCATGCAGTTGACACTGAAGTAGGGTTTTCGATCGGTTTCAGGTGCGTTGAAGATAAAATGAAAACAGCTGAAGTGATCGCATTAATTATTTAGTCTATGCAAATAAAGAAACAGCTTTTTCGAATTACATTTTGTTTATTATAAGTCGTCTCATCTCAGCCTGACCCACAAAGCCCGGTGCATACTTAATACATATATCCAAAAATCTTTTAGCTTTAAGGTGGTCGGTACTTCATAATTATCGAGGGGTCTGTTCATTAGATTATCGACATGGATAATTCAGAATCGATTCGTGTCGGATTTCGCGAGTTAGTCGATGCAATGGACGTAATCTGAGCGGTGATCGCGCGCTAGCTGCGATCGTCAATTGTCAGTAGTTTATACGTGTAATTATCTCAAATTACATCAATTAATGTTCCTATTGGGATGGTTATTAGTGTCTTCCTACACCTCTGCTAAGGTTTAGTAACTGTGCAAGGAGTGATCGTGACTTAATAATTTTTGTTTCTCTCGCTCAGCGCTTAAAAGTAGCAGCGCTTTGAGAGCACTTTTATCATTTGTGAGAAAAGTAGCTCATCGATAATTGTCTACTGAAATATGATCGTAATATCTAAAAAAAAATATTTAATATTTTTGAATAATTATTTCAAATAATGATATAAATGCAACAAATAACAAATGTTTCTCCTTATATAATTTTTTTTATTAAATAAGTTCTTGTTTCAATATAAAATTAGGTCCAAATTGATAGGAAATTAAAACGGTAAATTAAATCCAAATTAATAGGAAAGTTATCATAAAACATTACGTATAAAATAAATTATTATTAACTCTTTAATCCCTCGATGAACGGTTTCAAAGTAGGTATATGTCTAGTCGATATAAATAGTTCTATCATTTTATAGAAATGATATTACCGGCGACATACGTATCACCATTCGCGGATATGAAGTTCAATGTGAAATTCTAGAAAGTTCTTGTGTACAACATATATTTATGATCATTCTCATATTATGGCAACTTGTCCAGCACTGTTTACAAAGCACTAAGTATAAAAGAAATATTTTACTAAAACACACAAAAATACATAAAAAAATTAATATCACACCAACGATACGGAAAAATAATAATAAGGATACGATCATATAAGATGTTCTAAATTATATAATATAACACTAAAGCCGAAAGAATGATCATATGTATATGGACGAAATTTTTGTGGATAAGAATTTCAAAGCATAATTTTCTTTTTTTTTTTTAATCTGCCGTTGGTAGATTTAAGGATATCCGCTCTTTATTTCTCGCAGTTCTCGAAGCACTTCAGGTTTGTAAGGACAGAGACATTTGACAATCGGAGCTTTCTGTCTACCCCGTTAGGGACCTGGCGTGATGGTATGTAAATACTATATTTTTTATGAAGAGAGTAGTACCATGCAAGTCTACTAATTACTAGCCAAAATACATGTAGTTATAACTATATATATGATTGATTTAGTCCCTACATTTGTGATATCACGTTAAGACGGTCATAGAAATCTCTTTCAAACTACGTTTACATTCTAGTAGCCTAATCTTTATATAAGATAAAGGAGGCTGGCCCGGCCCACCTTAGGCAGTGTGCAAATGTTAACGCCCTCGCCGCGGTAAAAATTTTATGTAGACAAAAGCAATGAAAATATTCATGTCCATTGCTGTGTAGTTATATAAAAGATTTAGAATAAAAACAGTCTTACAGAAACATGTACAACACGTGTTATATGTTATGGCAGCGTCGGACAGTTCTGTGATTAAATTATTTGCTGCTTTATAACCGTGAAATGACGCTTCTTACGTTATTTGCTTTTATAACTGGTGTTCCAGGTCTCGCTCAGAGATTTAGAGTATTGTACAAAAATATAAATCTTCATGCATATATCTTGCGGCATCTCCCCATACGGCCATCTGATCCCAAAGTAGGCACTTAAGAAGCTCCATTCTTAGAAATATATACTTACATAGATATTTTTTACATCCAGACACAGAGAAAATACTTCTGCTTCGTTTTCCTTCGCTTTCTGCTACTTCTCTCGTCACGTTAATTAACCATTGCACCAAGGGGTTAATTAAAGTTGTATATAAGTATACATAAGAGCTTGCATTAATAAATTTTACATGGATGTAGTCTAATTCACCTATCAGATCAAAACGGTAGGAGATTTATCACTTTCGGACATTTTTCACAGTATAAATAAAACTACACATATATATATGATTTAATAATTACCACGTACATCGATCTCTCGCTATCCTGAGGTCGCCGGTGCGATAATTCTTCATGTATTAACTCTATTTGTGACTGTATTTTGTGTGATTTGAAATTGAACTAAAAATAAGATGCATAATAGACGCAGTCATTTTCAATAGATGGCTCACATCGAACTGAAGCGAGGTGTTAATTTAAATTAAATTTAAGACTCTCTTATGACTTACATTAAGGGGTACAATGACTGTTCAATTTAGAAGGTATTTTAGCTGGCACTGAATTGTTATATTAAATTAGATACGTATAGGAATTTTAGAATATTTAAATGAATAATTAACTATAAACATTACATTTGATAAGATTTATTTACTTAAAAATATTACCGAATTTTATTGTATTCGTACAACGATAGGAACAATTATATATAGAATATTAAATTTATGGCTTTATTATGGATTAGTTTTATGACTTAAATTATAATAAAAATTATTACGACCGGTAATGAATATAATAGGATTTCTTTTTTCAATTACTTATGCAAAAAAATATATTTACCGAGCATTGTTCCCGTATCAATTATGTCCTCTATTTTATAATTTATATCTTAATTCATTTAATAAATAAACATTTATATGCATGAAGGGTTGTACTTATTCCCAGGATGATTTATTTATCACATCATTGTTTTCAAAACAGTTAATTTAAATTAACGACTTCATTTAAGATTTAGCATAATTAATTTCATTAAGAAGTTCAATTGACTACATATATTAGCGACATAATTGGGCATTGTTCAAAAAATACAAATAGATTTAAAAAAAAAATTCGTAATATTAATTCAATAATTTTAATTTGTACATACAAAACAGAAGAATAAATGAGGCTCTTTCATGACGGATTGTTTATAATAATCTTTTAATGACATTAGATATACATAATTATGATTGAAATAATTACGATTGAATATCACATATAAATATTCGTTCATTTTGTTTGAAACTTTTGTATAAACCTATATTTTTGCAGACAATTGGGGAGTATACGCGTAAGTACATTGAATGCCGATGACTGAGATGGTACTTGCACATCCCAACAATAAAAGCGATATAAATCTTACTTTCCGCTGTTCGAAGTTATTGGCAATTGTTTATTGTGCCATTTCCTTTCCAAATGCGGTATCGGGCATTTAAATTGTATTTGCGTATGCATTTATTCATGCAGTCATGTAGGCTTGTCAGTACAATTTATTTAGCATACATGAACGTCAAAATGTATTGCAATGTCCGCTTAACGACTGTCATGTTTAGACGACGGCCACAAACGTACAACGTGTTTTACGATCCTTTAATATATACAATAATATGTATGCACGTACTGATTGGCTTCAGTCACAAGATTGTAACAAAGTATACACAATATTGGTCAGTTGGTGTAATGGTTAGTGGTGAATCTGCTGAACCAGGAGTAGTGGGTTCCATTTCTGCCCAGAACAAATCGTGTTATGAGCACCAGAATTAATTTTACGCCTGTATTTGATATTTTTTTAATTTAAGACGCCTATCACAATTTTTCATTGACTCGACGCGTTGACTGGTAGAGCTTAATGCCACAAGGCATTAAGCCGGCCCATCGTAATTAAACAAGAAAGGGTAAATAAATAAAAAATAATCATATAAGATGTGGTGTATCAGTCGTGTGGTTGCAATAACACAGGCAACTTTTAAGTGCCTACTTTGAGTGAAGCTTTGCGTGGAGATGTCCAAACTCATTTATTCATTATGATTTAAAACCGCTTAACTTCATTTTATGTCTAGAATCAAAATATAGAACGTTTGACTGGATTTTATAAAATTGAAAGTAAACTATGATTTAGTAGAAAGCTAAAAATAAAAACTTTAGTAGAAAGCTAAAAATACTAGATTTACATAGCTTAAATGACCAAAACCTAAACTTAAGGAATGCTGAGAGGTTTTTTCCGCCGGATCAGTTTACCCATACCTAGTTTTAACAGGATGTGCTCAGCTGGTGATTTTTAAATATTGCAAACGATTAAATATGGTGATTTAATACTTTGTACGACCTTTTTTGCCCATATTTTTGAAAATAAATGGATTTGATTTTGTTATTTGTTTAAGAACAAATACTCCTGGGTCAGTTATCCCGAGATATAATTACGATTATTACAATAGTTCCACGCTGGAATTCTCTGTACTGTGGCGAGTAAGCACATGTGTACATACGTGACAAAAACATAAGCAACAGAACAAAGAACGTATGACTAGATGGTAGATAAAAATTTTGCGCGCTGTACCGTCTTTATCTGGCTTAGTTTGGTTACATTGATATTACACTATTAATATGCTCTTTTGGACCAGCCGACACCAAATGGTCACAGTACATTGTTGACATATGTAATTAATCTTAGATGTTGATGGAATTCTACCAGGTGTATATTACAAGTAACCCACATATGTGCTGTAGCCCTAAATATACAGTTGGCGCAATTGATAACTCGGCATGTTTGGTAATAAAACGAACTTCATGTCGGATGTCACTTTCACGTACTGTCAACACTGTCAACCAGTCACGTACTTTAATCATACACAGAGAATGGATTGAGCGCTCCCTATTCAACTATTAAGTCAGTAGGAGCAGAAAAGTGTGAGAGAGATAAAATGAACGTGCGGCCAGTAGTTGTCTTTTTCTAGAATTCTGATTGGTCTACGTCTCAGGCTTGCAGTTGCCTTGGTCACCATAGACCTGCAGAAAAGAGATAGGTATGGGCCGCACAATCGCTATGTCTCTTTCTGAAGGGTTGTCAGTTTTGTGAGAATATCAGTCCATTCTTTCTGTCAATGAATTTGCTTTAGTGAGTCGAGCAAGTCAAGGTTGGTGCATAAGGAGCTTTATTACTATAAAGTTAGCAAAAAATCCGTGTCGCAAATATTTTGGTTTTATTATGCGAAACGTAGCGTAATTCTTAATGTTGTGGTGTCTTATGATTGTTTTCGTCCGTGACTTGATTTTTAAATGACCAGCGATCTTATCGTCTTAACCCCTCGTATGCGTTGGAATTTTATGATTTTTTTCATGATCAACTATTTTTTATTTATTTATACCGAATATTTTTGTTTGTTGCTAACAGACACTGATAACTGATACGCTAGAATTCAGTCTTTTAGTATTAGTTCTGCCTCGAAGAGAGCTTTAAGTTAGTCTACAAGGCACCAATAAGGACATTTATCGGTCTATTTAGATAGATTAATTAAATCTAATCAGCAACTTCACTATTTGCGGCAAGGCAGCAGTCGTGTAACTTGTGTTCTCGTTGCTACGGAAGTATATATATATATCATAGAATATACCACTCTTCGGTCATATTCTAAAAATCCGTGATGAGATTTTTTCAAAGAACCTTTTAAAAGGAATTTAAGGACAACAATGTACTATCAGAGCAGTTAAAATTTTATGTTGCATATCTGCATATACAAGAGCTGTTTACGAACACATCTGACAACCTTCGTGCCTCCTGGACGGCCTTCACAGTAAAACATCGGAATATTTAGGTTAGTAAATAAATTTATTTAAAATGAAAAAAAAGAACTTATTTAAATTCTATACTGAGTAAGTAAGCTGTGTAAATAGCTAAGTGTGTACGAAATATTGTCTTGTCACTTCGGAAACGCTATACGTGGCAACGGTCTGGTAGATAAAAAAAATGTAGGGAACAAAAGTATTGATTGTTAAAATTTTGTAAAATCAGTCAAAATTAATAACTTTGTCATATAATAAACGGAGCTTAGGCTCGGACACTTTTTCTATTGTTAACAAAATAAACTGGAATTCGCAATTATATCAATTTCATTCGTACATACAAATCGTTAAAAAGTTCAACGACCTCATTGATAAATACTTGCAAATGATCTGCAATGTTTTCTTTGATTGCTCAAACAACAGTACTGAGAATTGTGTGTATAAGACTTTTTTTTCTAGACCTTCGACATTATCAATGTCTTGTTCTTCAAATGTTCGTTCATATTACTCCGCCTATCGTCCCTATCGGTGTATGGAACAGGGATGAGGCGTGTCGGGCCATCGCGGCATGAAATAATCAACAACATCTGAATGATAAAGATGTATTGTTCTAAAAGTTCTATAGAGTGGCAACACTTAGATGTATTTGTTTCTATTTAAGGCCAATGGACTTTTGGCGGACAACAATTCGTCTCAATAAAGATTGAGCAAACATTGATGTAGAATTTTTTTTTTTATAATAATATATCTGGACATCACACTAGGTGATCAGATCCCAAGTTAGGCACTTAAGCATTGCCTGTATTATGGTAACCTCTCTGCTGATACACTACACTTATATAAATATTTTCTTACGCCCTGATAAAGAACAAATATTTGTGCTCATAACACAAACATTTGTTTTGGATGGGAATCGAACTCTAGACCTCCCGCTCAGCAGTCAGGTTTATTGATCAGTTCACCAATACTACCTAGTCATATTATCTATTTTCGATTAACGATTATTAACTATTTTATCGTTAGCATTTTAACTTGTACTTTGTTAAAATAAATGTAAATACCTATTTGCATTAAGCATCCGTTATATTTATTCCATATAAATGTTCGTTTTTTTGAGTCCCATTTTCATTCAAAGAGAATTCCCGCGGTGCCGCAGGTAATTCAGAGATCGCCAAATTACTTTTAAACGACGTTATCGAAATGCAATTAGCGCAGAATTTGACATCAATGAGAGTCGTTAGGGTTGCCACCGATGCAAAACAGAAAATATGTTCTTTTTCGTATGGTTTTAAAAGTTATCTATTTAACTGAGTTAGTGTCCACAATGTACCCATTTTGCATATACTATTTATTAAAAAGATATTTGTAAGTGCAATTAAAATCAGAAATTATAGACTTAGGGTTTGTGTTGGATATTTATTGAAATTATCATAAATATTTTCTTTGTAATAAAATAAAATGTTATACATTGTTAACAATTTTTTTATGAGCTTTCAAACGATCGATTTTATAAATTGCTTCCATTATTCCTAACTGCATGTTATTGCTTCTTACTTTTGACTGCTCTTCGACTTGAGGCACACTGGCTTAAATGGGAATAAATAACAGAGAACATGGAACTATGGAACTATGGAAAATGCTATCATCTCAAATCTTACAAAAAAGAAAATGCTATCAAATCTTACAAATAAGAAAAAAAAAGCAATATATTATTTATACCATAAGTACTAACAATATTATCCAATATTGGGACAATTCAAACTGTCTCAGAAGACGTTTGATAAGAGAAAAAAGAAGAGTACATTTTAAAAATAATCGACAACCCTGCATTGAATCACAAGACTAACTGACACACGTACAGTTAAAAGCTCATGAATCAAATTGCTATTAAATTTCTTAACATACAATTAGGTCCATAATGACCGAAATCGATACATACTTTTTGAATTCACTTAATAAGACAATTACGCCATACCGCGGTGCACCAATCGAAATCCTTTACCTCACTTATTCATTGGGCTAAAGGTTGTATGCATATACCTTAAACTCCGCTGTTATCATATAACGCGTGATGGCATATCTGTTTATTGGATACAAAATCGTTCCTTGCGAATGTCAGCAGCTGGTGCGTATTCCATTTTATACCATGTGAAACCCATAAAAAGCATTATGAACTACCATTCCTTTTTGAGCTTATTGAATTTTATACAACTGCTGGAGTTGCATTTAGCAGTTTGTGGACATATTATTGATAAACACACACATAAATGTACAAATAAAAACTCTTAAAGTAAGTAGTGCACATTATTGTATCTTTAACAATATTAGCGACATATAATTGTCATAAAATGTTCTTCTATTCGAACTCATACTACAATACGATTTGTACATTAAAATCGCTTTTAACAAATTTAACTTCTGACATTTAACAATAATTAATAGGTATTTTATGCAATGAGTACACATTAATGTATCGGCACTTGGCAAGCATGGCAGACTATGGTTTAATCCCGTCTTATTGTAACAGGAGATCAGCACCTAAAAGCAGTATGAAAGAAGAGTTAATAATGCTTCATTTTGTAAGTTTAAATTTTTTATTAAAATCTTCTATTGGTTTTTAAAACGTGCTATGTCCGCTTATAAGCCAATATATATGATTAAAGATACAATAATATTTCCTAATGCTTTAATATAATTTTCTTTTATACTTATTAAGTGAACTTCAAGTAACTTTTCATGTATGGACTTTGAAATTCAATATCAAACATAAGTTCCTATTTAGTAAATAGCTAAAAAAGACTCAACGAATCGATTATGTCTTAAATTTAACGCCTTAACGATTATAACTTTAACTCAACGCCTGATAGCGATCTTATCTACGAAATATCGATCGGCGGTCGTGCGAAATATCGATTTTATCTTTCCTCAATTAACTTTAAGATGAAGCAATTTAAAGAAAAGTTAATAAAACAACCCCGAAGAAGGCGATATAATAAAATGCAAAACAAAATGGCCGTATTGAGCTAGCCAATAAATTTTCTTAAAAGGTATAATACGACAAATTGTAAGAATTCCACAGCTCTAATGAATATTAATCGATATAGAGGCGTTAGTGAGGGGTTATAGAGACATGTCCGATGTATTTTATTAATTTTTTTATGCTTCATGAGTAACCTTAAACTAGGTTACCAAGGGAATACTTAATGCCTATTAGTGTTCTCTATCAGTCAAGCCCTGATGATGGTGAGAATATATCTTTGCAGCGATAACGAATATTTTCTAGATTTTTTATTCCATATACATATTTATAGCTACTATAAATGTGTTGGATACTGAAATAACTTGTATTCGTGGCAAAATATAGTAAATAAATTAGTTATAGATGTTTTTTGGACTATAAAAGTACTAAATGTATTTTTAAATTTCAAGTATAGAATTATAAGACAGTCAATAAATGTATATAAAATTTTATTCAGTAAATGATGTTAGCATAATTTGTTTTATATTTGTGCGAGCTGTGAGTTTTGTCTAGTAAAGTAAAAAAAGTAAATAGCTTCTACGTCAAATGTTTCCATGTCTAGGTATTTAAGCCCGTTAGTGCGTCTAGTTATATTTATTGGTTAGGTAATAACACGGTTGGTAGCGTACATTTGTATGAAATACTTCTTTAGATCTGTATTCAATCTACTGTACTTTGGGGATCGGCGATAATTGATGTAATTGGGGTTAAAAATGTAAAATATGGCTTTGAATCAAAAGTTGTTCTACGGAATTCTACGTAGCTGTGTAGGTTTCCAGGGACCTGTTTGATCGCAACATGAAAACGATAATGCGATGATACACTAAAAACGTAGAGTTTCTTAGAGTTTTTTTTTGTAAAATTAGGAATGTTTCAGACAAATGAGACAGCGAAGTCAGTAAAATGAGTGGAGATGTCTAGATTTGAGATTTGTCTAGAAATTGCAACAATTATAATAATCTTTGTAGAACATAAAATTGTCATTTTGACAGGAGTTAGTTGAAGCCTTGTCGTTCAGACGCTCAAACATTCGCGTTTGTCACAACAATATTTGATTTTCGCGGTAATCAAACCGATTATATCAAGTTTAACAGGTACCATTGGACCAACAAGCCATTAAACGATATTGACTATAATTTTTCCAAATGTAACTCTTGATTATTTTTAATTAAACCTCGTAAATTCTAGATAGTTTGTCGTAATTAGCTTTCAGTGGGACCTATCTGGAATTTCGAGTACATTGGCTAATATGACTAGATGTTTATGTTTTCGAATTAATATTAATTAAATCGAAATACAATTGCAAAAATGACATGTGCTACGAACACAAACAATTTCGATTTATTTCCATGGTACGCCATTTCGCTGTTATGTTTTGTACTTGCGTACTGAAAACATTGGAATCGATCTGTTAACATGTTAATTAGTAATTTTGTTTACATATACTTTGGTTTTTGTACATATGACTTTAGATGTTGGGAGTTTTACGTGGGCTAACGAAACGGTGTTATAGCATCAGTGGCTTACTGAAGATGTCACCACTAGTCATTATTAAGACCCACCTTGAAGTCTACTTGAATGCCCGCAAAGGCTTACATAATCGTGACGATTTAATATTTTTTGTCAAATCTTTTTTTACCAAAATTTGTGCAAATAAATGATTTTGATTTTGATCTATGGTTAATCATTATTGCAGTGTGTTGCAGGAGACATTTATCTTAATCATGAGATCCAAATACATTTGTAGTACCGAAAACTTGACAGTAAATAATGATTTAAATTAATACTTATTTAGCAAATTATCATATCTATAGTAAATCAACCATTTTAAGGGTAACGTTTACTATTTCCCTTGAATATCTCTTGTAAAACGTGATTGTTTCGCTTCTGGACAAGTTTCGCCATATCCGTTACAAAGTTAACGACTGTTTGTACAATCTATATGATAGTAAGCACGACTTTCCCTTAGTTGGTCGGGAATTATTTACATGTCACAACAAATGTGTAGATCGTGGGACACGACTCCGATAAATCCAACATAGAACTTAAACTTTCTCATTAAATATAGATACAGTGTTTAATAGTTTGAAGTTAAACCGTAAGTTAATTGTAACCTATTTTTAAGCCAATAAAGTTAACATATCAAAAAGGATACATTATTTGAGATTTTTAATAATGATACACGTGTGTAATACGCATATAAATTTATTATAATATATAATATTTTATACTTATTATTTTACATTTTATATTCATTCATGTAAACTATACGAGTATTCGTGATAAACAATAAATTATATTATATTTAAATACGATATATTACATACATCGTTTACTAAAATCATACACAGATGTGTAGAATATTTCAATTGTTATTATAAAATTTTCGAATGCTTCAGAATGTACCTCTCGGTATATCCGAAACTCAGTATGGCTTAGTTTGAATCTCGCCGGCACTCTGGGCTGGTATCACTACCACACCCATTTTTATCGCATAGTAATTATTATTATTACAATTTATGTTTCGATTGGTCAATTGCAAGCCGTAAGAATTCCGGCCACTGTCTCTAGGCATTTGCTACTTTCTTCGTATAAAATTATATAATCTAGTGGACCTAAGCTCCATAATATTTGTTATTGCCAAATGCGCCCTCTGATCTGAAACTTAGCAGTCGGTGAATATGACAACCGGACGGCTAAACAACTACACACACACACACATAT
>DVPR01000199.1:0-15854 GCA_018239345.1 Oxynetra stangelandi
CACGGCCATCTGATTCCAAAGTAGGTACTTAAGTTCCTGTGTTATGGTAACCAGACGGCTGATAAACTTCATATATACTTAGATATAAATACTTAAATAGATATTATTTTACACCCAGACACAGAACAAATACTTGTGCTCATCACACAATTATTTGTCTTGGGTGGGGATCGAACCCACGACCCCAGGTTAGGGTTAGGTTCGCTAACCACTGCACCAACGGGCCAGTCATAGTTGACAGCAACGTCGCGTGAGGTACAGTGCGCGAATGAGCAGCGAAGTTACTCTTTTTGTGCAGATGATATGGTGTAGTTAAATCGCGAATTTCGGCCAAAATTATTTATTTATTTATATGACTAAATAATATAAAGTTTTCTATTTCATGTCTAGCAAATTGTAATTAGTAGACATTAGGATATTAAAAACATGAAGCATGGCTTGTGTGTTCACCTTTGATATTAAGTTGCAATGGATTTATTCAAATATAGTGAAAATCTTAAAATATAATATTTACTTTTATAATAATTGTACAAAATTATCGTAGGCATATTTCTTCCTTTGTGCAATGATGTAGTTAGAAATTATATAAATTTTCCACAGAGCGTTAAGGCGTGCATTTAGAAAGGTATATGTCTAGCAGTGGACTTAAAAAACTGATTAATTAATTCTTGGTACTAACAACGAATTATACAAGCCATCGTTAGCCAACTTTAGCCAATTTCATTCAACCATGGTTAGCTAAGCAGGTGATAAGTAGCTTTTAGAACCTAACGAACAGAGAGGACCTAAGAAGTAGCGCTGTAAAAATAATCTAATAAGTGCTAACTGCATTAAACAAACAAATCTAAGGTACAGGACAGGACAGAGATGTTTGGCACTCCGTGCTCTCTGCCTACCCCACTAGGGACCTGGCGTGACGGTTATTTATTTTATTTCAAATCTAGGGTACAAGCGTGTAACACTGAACACTGCAACTGCACTGTTTATGATTGTAATAGAATTGCCACAATCTATGAATTCAAATAACAACTGTCTAAATGTTCAATCTGCGTGCTACATAAATGTGTATATATATTTATTTAGTGGTCTATAATTATATAATATTATAGTGGGCAATAATTTTATATCAATAAACATTGGCGTCCATAAAACAAGTCCACGTAACTTATTCACGGTTTATGGACGAACGTGTGCCTCAGATCGAATAATAAAAATAAATCTTAATGATTGTTTGAGTTTAATTCGCTGGCTGCTCTATTCGTATCTATATATATATATATATATATATATATACATACAATACAATGATTTTGTAGAATTAAGCCAGGCTTCTGCGCATTTCGGAGTAAATTTTCATTAGATTATAATTATAATTTTTATGAATCTAACAATTGTTGAAATACCTAATAAATAAAACTAAAATTGTGGTCCTTCTCGGTTTTGTGGTAGTTTTAATATGTTATGTTTCTTTACCATTTCGCACTCGATGCTTTCTGCAACCCCGTGAGGGGGGACCTGGCGTGATGGTATGTACTTGTTCCTTTTTTTTAAGTTACTTTAAATCACCATCTTGCCCATATGTTGTTAACTTTTAATTATAAAAGGAATATTATTTTTTATTTTATCTAATTTTAAGGCTCGCAAGATTCGTTGGCATTAATTATCATTGCTTACTTTCTTTGTTTACTGTAGGACAACAAAATCTTTACAGAAGGTGTTTAAAATTCATGGTTACAACGCTGACGAGTGCGGGTTGACACATCTCATACAGCTTAAAGACATTTATGCAAGTATACTAGTGGAAGATACTCCAGCACATAAGTATATACCATCCAGGTCAGTTTGGTAGCCTCTGATTACAATATACCATTTCTTATATTCTTGTATACTCATACTTGTATACTTATAATAACATATTCTATATAAACATAAATCTCCCAACATAATCACAAATTTCCTGCGTAAATAAATAATTGGAAAACTGAACTTTGGGATACATAAATAGTAATGAAATCGTATCAAGTCAACAGGTTGAATCTCATTACGAATAAGTACCCATTAATGCTTAAGTATCGCGCCATAGTGTTACGTGGCAAGCGAACAGCGATATTCTCTCTCTTAATAATTTAATATTATATGAATAAAACATACTAACATGCATAAAGATATAATTATAAACCTACTTTCTTTTCTATGGAAATTGTCATAAAATGAAATTCTTTACACTGATTGATAAGACATTTAAGTTTGCTTAAAAAGTAATTTATTGCTTAACACATAAATATATTAAATCCTTTAAAATATATGATACTCTTTACAACATGTTTATATTGATTTATTTCTTATTTTGGTTGTCTTATGCGTCATACTCATGTATGTATGTTTAATGGCATATTTATATCTTTATATGATGTCATAATCATGTTCAAATATGTATATCTATGTCTTGAAAATAAGATATATATTCGCTAAGTCAATCGGTAATATGTTATCTTTTATTCGCTAATTATCGTATTTTTTAGTTATAAGATTTGGATAAAAACATGAATAGAATATCAAATATATTCGAAAAATATAGTTATATCTTGACATAAACAGATACATACATACGAGTATGTACTTCAACGCGGTGTTTCAATAGTGACTATGTAGTATCAACTTAAAGTATATAGAGTTTACTCATTAATTTCCCATTAATGAATCTTTCTTTATGAGACACCTAATACTTCTAAGTTTAGAGATCGAATGCAATTAATGAAGTGTTTAACCAACGCCGCATCCAGACTTCATTTGCTAGAGGATATTTTGTTATGACAATCTTACAATATCATTATTGAAACCAAACATCAATTAATGCACCACTCAATCAAATTGCGTTGCATTAATGAGGCAAAAATTAATCAGTGCTTTGAGGATTGCATCCTAATACTCTATGCGTTTCAATGATTATTTGAAATATCAATCAATACGCAATTAAGTGTGGTGAGAATTTTGATATATTGAAGTTCTTACTATCATTATTATGCTGTTTAAACTTATGATTGTGTCCTTTGAAAGTGTCTGTAGATGTAAAACGATTGACGGAGGTGATCTCGTGGGAGATTGCTGAAATGGTTATCTAATAGACATAAGCATGTATGTACTCGTATATATTCATTTAATCTTCTGTGTATAACACACGCTCGTCCTTTGTTTTATTATCCGACTCTCTTGCTTATATTCGTTTAGTTTTGCTTTTCTTTATTTATCTATTTAGTAAATAATTTTATGAATTTATTTATTGTGTCCATTATTTCATAAATTATTTATTTGGTTAATTATTTTATTCATCTAGTCAATCACTTCATTTGTTTAGTCAATTATTTTATTTGTTTGTTTAGCCAAAAATTGTATTTAATTGTTAGTTAGGTCCTTATTATGTATACCCTTAAGCTAGAGGCACAAAAAGGCCGACTTAATCCTATAAGCGCCAGCCGTCCTTTGCACTGGTTGTCATTTACTACATGTGGTTTATGAGAATAATAAAATTGCTACTTACTGAATTTAAATTAAATTACTTAATTTTGACGGATAAAAATAAACACCAAAAGATCAGTTCAGTATATTTTTCCTTCTTTTTATTATATGTATACCCACAGAATACTAAAACATGTTCCAGGGTATAAAAACAGATTAAGGACACTGCTTGTCCCATAAAGGAATCTTTTCCAACAGAGTCTTAAGAGAATTGTGAAAATAAAGCAAACTTCATACACGGGTACTATAAAAAAATAATGTCGAATAAATAGTTTCTTAACTATTAACTTCATTATATTGTATTGGGCACATTAAAGTTTGTTGTCCACAGATTGAATGCGCCGACAGAGGTGACACCGGGACATGTCAGCTCAGCGCAGGCCATTTACATACTTGATGACGCAGTCTTCTGGACGCCTAATGAGATACGCTGAACACTCTGAATGTACGTATAAATTATAATACTTAATTAAACTATATACTTCTTTATATACATCCTAGTTTATCTTAAATTTGGAGAATAGTATTTTGAGCATGTAACAGAATCACAGAATCGAATGACGAGAACAAACTTTGAACAATATTTTTTTATGATTTCCTAACTTTTTGAATCTTTTTGTACTGATTTCTGTACATCGTGTTGAGGCACAAGTTTGAGTAACATGATCTGATATAAGTTATTGTGTGGAAAATAATCAAAAACCTTTAAACCGGCTAATTCTGTGTTATTTAATATTACTGACAAATTTGAAGGTGTGCTGTTTGAAGGTTTTGCAAGGTGGACAGACGGTCGCTCGCTACTAAATTTATAAAATGCAGTTGAAATAAACTACAGTTAGAGGCATAACTTTCATTATTCAACAATAAAGTAGTACAAAGGATTTAATACAAATGTTTCATTGTACTTGTTCCACTCTGCTTTACATTGGCATAAAATATACTGACACAATGGCTTTCATTAGAAGCGTTTTATTACAATTATATCTATTATTAAATGCCATACTCTCATTGGAGTTATCGTTACGAGTTATTATCTTTTGTGTAATAACAAGTCGTTATATTAATTATGAGTACGATATAATGAACATTGGGTGTTCATAATCCATTGCACTTAAACTTTTAAACAAGTAAGTAAAGAAGAAATAATTTTTTCGGATATGCTATAGAAAATGGACAAAAAACACGTCCAGTTGACATGACAATGATAACATGTCGTGTATATTCGGAATGACAACATGTACATTCGAAAGGGAACATGTTGGCTAACTGTTGTTGTCTATAAAAATGTCGAAGCCGTGTTTAGTATAACTAAAATACTATTCAGATATCGCGTAACCAAATGGAATATATCAAACGAACAGCATAACATTCCTTTGAATATAATTTCGCATAGCTTACAGTTACACCCATTCCACTTAAGGCGGCATGTTATGTCCGCAATAAATGGTCCTATAACTTTTTACCAAAACCTATAAGCCTATTCAGAGCCAGTCGCACACGCATGGCGCCATAACGAGATCAGAGCGGAATCGCTCGATTGTCATTTGTGCTCTATTGTTCACTCTATATGGTGGCGCTACTGCGCATGCGTCGGCTCGATTTGGACGCGTCTAAATAGGCATAGATCTATGCGCGCGGCATCGCTTTTTGCTAACTCCAGATTATGTTGACCTACCGTGCCCCTCACAACGTCCCGAGCGAGGCACAGTGCGGGGGAACGGCATACGTTTTGACGGCTCAATCAATTACGGATGCTCGTACTGGCTGTTACGTATGGAGTTACATTGTCAAAGTTACAGCTTTCTTCTCGGTTGCTGACTTAATTAGTAAGTTGGATATGTGAATGGCAGCGCAATGCATTCTAACCATTTCTGCGTAAATCTAGATGCATCGTTATGTTTAAAATACGGGCGGCATCGGTTGTAACTAAAATGGTTTGCATGTGTCGCTGTCTCGGACGCTTTGTTCGCTGCCATCGGGTTTTGTTTACGATAATTGTCTTAACTGTTGAAGTTGTCAGCGAAGTGGGACGTATCCTACATTTTTCACTCATTAGGCATTTTCCCTCGACATGCAGTTGGTACTCAAATTTTAAACAAACGACGCGACGGGGCGGTACAAAAAGTGGATATGCGCTGTCTTTTTTATTGCGGCGAGTTAAAGACTTACGGGTTAGAATAAAAAAGAGTTATGGGTGTTGTGTAATCGACGAAATATTGTGTGAAATTGGATTAACAGTATTATATTAATATATAACTTTTATATCCAATACAAAATCGAAAAGGACGACGCAGCGCGACCTAATTGAAATTAATTAGTTGTGTTCTTTAGGCGAGTAATTCGAACAACGCTTGTTAATAAATCGGACGCTGAGAGGAGTTTTCGACGCTTATCGTTGCGTAAATACTATATCAACGGGTTATATTACATTGCCTTCGTTTTTAGTTCTTCAATAAATTGAGCGGGTTATGTTTCATTCGTTTCATTAGTTTTTGTTAATTTGTTACAATGTACGTGATCGAGATTATCGGTCGTCTTTTGTTTGCGTCAGATTTTCTTTTGTTTTATGTAAGTAGCTGCGTAATAACTTGTTAGGAGCCATTCAATCAGTCCCCGGCTGTGTATCACTCTTATTCCCATTACACAGTTAACAAGGCCGGCGCAGCGAACTAATGACATCAATTAGTTGCGTCCGTCCAGTGAGTAACTCGAACTTTTGCTAACAAATTGGACGCTGCTAGGAATTTTCAACGCTCAGCGTCCTTTTGTTCATATTTCGTATAGTTCTTGCTATCGCATGGTTCAATAATGTATATGGGCGTGCGAGCATGTATTCTATGTCATGAATTGGTAGACTTCAATGTATATGTGACTTCATTTTATGATACCTATGTTATAATTTTTTTATTATTTACTTAACACGTTATACCAACAAGATAAACACCATAACACTGTATAATAGATATAAATAACAGAATACGCTAAACCTAAACCTATTGGTTTTGAATTTATTTCCTTTTTTATTTATATAAAATATGTTGTCAATGTTTATAAAGTGTAATTTGATTGCTAAAAAATCATGTACTGTAGTAGGTTGAATGTGTCCAAAATGGAAAATACACTTTAAATAAAGTAAATACGAAAATATTTTATTATAATGATGAGGATTTGCTTACGGACGCACCAACCCTACCTACGGTTATATCAACCGTTTGCTTCTATCATTTATTATATTATAGTTAAATTTTAATTCAGATTGGTTGCTCTTTAAAGTGTGTCCAACCTTCTGTGGAACAGCATGGTCGATTACCTACCAGCACCCGTAAAAATCCAGTAAAGACGCGTGCCCCTCAGTGGAATATAAAAAGGGTTGCATTCAGTTTTATACTCAACTCAAAAGAAAGAACAACATTTTATTCGAGTTTGAAATAACTTTAGTTACATGTAAAATACTTATGGATGTGTGTAGAGTTATTGATCAATGACTTTCAGCTTTTCAGCATGGCTGCTTGACAATTATGTTACATAAATAAAGTGAAACTATCCTTACAGCACAATCCTTAGTCTAATTACGTCTGAGAGGTTTGAAATGAACATAAACAGAAAAACCGTGGGTAATTCCGACTTGATATATAATAATGGCGGTGGCAAACAAAAGCTCAATATTAATTAAGGAGAATACACGAGAGTTGCGTGCACGTAGACAATGTTCGCCCGTGAAGAATCAATAAGACTAAAACCGTGTTAAATCAACATTGGGCGAAGGCGAGCAAAGACAAGAAACGAATCCGTGAATTTATGGTCGCGTCGCGTAGAGCTGTTGAATACTAGAGCCGGAACGTAAATGATGCCATAATATTTCATTGTCGCTCCGCCAGAGGTGCTTTGTGTAAGCCTGTGCAGATAGTGCCTGCGACGCCTTTGCGGCTTTCGGCCAGTGTTTTGATTATCTTTGCGCATTTTATCTTAATCTTCCCTTACACTATTTGTCAACCCTTTCAAAGAGCATGTTCCTTTGTTTCGATACATTCAAGCTTCCCAGTAAATAAGGATTTATGAAGATTCAATTGAAAATATAAATATCTACATATTTTATTATCATGAGAATGAAACGTACCAAGTCATGACGTGACTAGCGAGTATTGCTATACCTGTCTTGTTGATGCTGTATGTTCCAAATGTCACTATGTTTGACATAAGGTATCCCTTGCTGATTTCATTTCAACTAGTTCTCAAGACTAATAATATCTAGTGGTAATTGTGTATATCGTGTCGCAGGGCCTTAACACCGTCGAGCATTACTTGGCTTTCTTGTTGATCAAATTGGCGCCTCGTAAAGACTATGTGTTGACGAATAGCCAAGTTTATTGTTTAAAGTATTCAGATGTTCAGTCTTTGTTCAGGGCTCGATTAAGCGTCAGTCGTCAATTTTTCTTTATAAGTAAGCAATATTTTTATGTGATTGTATTTCAGTTTGTGAATATTTCTGGCTATCGTTCTTTATTACTATTTGAGATACAATATCGATTTTTTTGGACGACAATAGGTATGATGATCTTCACGTGATCGTTTGCTGTAGGTGAACTGAATGAAGCATGTAAAAAGGGTATCTTTCTTTGACTACTGCTGTCATGAGGATTTTGTGGTATCTTAAATGTTCATCATATTCATACTTAAACATTATTTTCTTTTTATGTCTATTTTGCGAAGTTCAAAAGGCACGTTATTTGCGTTTGTGTTGTGATACATTACAGATGGCTTATATTACCCATGTGAACAAACTTTGGCTTAGAAATTTTTGGTTTATCCTGAGAGCATATAAAAATGCACTACTGTAGCGTTTTGTTTTCTGCTATTATTTATTGATGAATCGAAAAAATACGAGCACGTCATGTCTATTTGTTCGAAGATCTATAATTCCAAACCTAATTTTATTAGGGACGCGCCCGCACCCGAAAAAGGCGCGAAACACACGCGATATAAAAAATGGCGGCATGCAATTTGAATGCGTGAATTATTGTCTTTTAAGGAGGAAATATACACCTTTCTAAAATATGAACCAAACGCACTTGCTACGTTTAATTTGATAAATCGTGACATGGATTGCTTGAGTGTGGGCGTCGTGGTTTGTCTCTTGGATTTTTCTCATATTTCTTTTTAATGTACCTAGTATTAATGGAATTTTAAATATTTAATTTTTTTACCTCTTTAATACGATCGTTGGCTACCTTAATTTTGCTATATTTTGAACGAACTACATGCAGATTGTGTGATGAAGATTTTTTGGATTTCTCGATCAGTAATACCAAAACGAATTGTTACTTCAGGAGGTCACTAGCTCTATAGACTTACTGGTCTGTTATACATTTATGTATGTATATGCGAATCATGTGAAGACTGCAAGTCCGAACTATCAGCGTGCTAACAACCACAGAGGAATGCTGCGTTTAACCGTGCAACGATAAAAAATATTAACTAAGATTGGTAAAAACCTGTCAATAACATTGTATGAGTGCAATCCGTCTCAATTTTTGTCCAATTTAACTTTGTCGTAACATAATTTTTCGCGGTGGGTTTGGGCTGCGGTAAGTATACTTTTATATATACATCATTACCGCCACCACTCGATGTATAAAACCGCCAAGTTCTAGATCATTACGATAGGTTTTTGCATATCCTTGGCGGTTGTCTCATTCCACTGCGCTGTTTGATTGCCGGCCGTCATTACCGTAATGAGCAAAAGGAGGAAGATTGCTAACAAGATGCAGGTGAGTAATAAAAAGCGTCTGAAAGCGGCAAAAAATGTATTTTATTGCCGTAACGTTGGTAAAATTATTTAGTGTTTTTTTTTTAAGACGTGTCAATTAATATAATCAGTGAACGGATTAATTGTGATTATGAATTATCAAAGTGTCTGCCTAAAAGTATTTACAACTGTCAATATTTGTGTGTTGGATATTAAATGATTAATTATTTTGTTTTCTTTCACGTGTCTGATCCGGATAACACATTTGCTTATTTAAAGTCGTACTATCATAGAATCTATATAAAGTTATGGTGACCCGGGTGGGGTGAAAGAAATGTTTATGATGGTATTTACCACCACCGACCTTCATTATGTTTTATCTGCCACATGTACATTGACGTAGAAGTGGCGTGGAGTTTTGGATTTTTGAATATTTTTTGCCCTACATATAAAAATCACCCAATATCCTGGTGTGATGCGCCTTAACTCCGAAAATATTGCGCAAAGTGTGTAACACAGTTAATAGGTTACTTTAAATGTCAATTCCTTAAAACTGTCAATGTGACCTTTGTACTACAGATAATGTACTTTCAAACGAATTGAATTTAATCGAATTGAACTTTAATTGATTCATTAACTTGATTTAAATACATCGGTCAGTATAATTCCATTACAATCTCGAAACATAACTATTTTCTACATGTCATCAACAAGATTTCTCCGGCGGTCTAGTATTTGCTAGCCGACATATCTCGCCAGACAAACCATAAAGTAATATTGGAGCCTTCAATGAGAACTGACTTCTCGATCGATCAGCAGTCATTTGCTACCATGTTAGGTTTCCACGTTCAGCGCGCGCCGTGAAATGCTAAAATATGTTTTATAATGCTAAGGCACATTGAAATGTAATGTTACAAAATAATAATTGATTTATAGCTAAAAAAAACGAATATGAGTGATTAATATGTTTTTTTTTCAGAATTAGTAGTGTATGAGTATCGAACCGATCCGAGGCGGAAAGTGTACAGGGCACCTTTACGTCAAATTGACAATTAGTTGACAGATGATGCGTTTACGATTACAGATAAAATCAGATCGTGTGGCGTCCAAAAATATTTTTTTATTCTAACCTTCAATCATTTCATTTTTAAATATTAATATTGAATTCAATTGCTGAAATCGTTCGGAAATTGGGATTTACTAAATTATATGCATATTTTGTCATTTAATTTAATTGAACTTCGAGATCATTTGTAATTTAAAATTTTCACATATTTTTATTCCTAGTAATAGAGGTAGATGTAAATTAAAATTAAGTCTGCACACGCCTTAATTTTACATGCATATTTAATATAAGTATATGTTCCTATCTCGTTATTGATCAAAACCACGATGGCGGCCGTCCGTCTAATTATTTCGCTTTTCGATCTAAATTAAAATCCGCGACTTAAACGCCGCTTTGGTGGCAAACTGTTGGTATTTATGCTTATGTGACTAATATAAGTAGAAATAAAGTAACAGTAATATAAATGATTATGTATTCTAACATAAGGCTGGGCAGATACTGAGGTTTTCTATCGGCTGGGTCCTTAGAGATTTCTTTTAGTTTAGTCTACTCTATTCTATACCGATCTTTATGAAAAATAAATTTGACAAAATATATTTAGGTATTTTAATATGTTTGATGGTTTCGTGGCGTTGGTTTACCTCATAAAATAAATGGTGAAAAAAAAACCAATAACGTTTTAGGTATCTGTATCTGCATTTGTACTCTTCTTTATTGTTATATGCAGAGTCTGTAGTGACGTATATAACTTCCATCACTGCTTATGTAATAAACAGATTTGATGAATTATAATATTACATAATGAAAACGTAAGATCCGCGAACAAAGTCGCAGGCCAACGCAGTATTCAAATAAACAACACCATTTGACAAATGTCGTGTTTAGGTTTTAAGCTCGCACGACTTCGAGCGCCATTCGGGATATGTTCAGCTAAATTTTATAGCTATTTTGCATTGAAAGAGCTAAGACAGTGCGAATTGATAGCCCAATAACATTACTAAGGGTTGTACTGTGCATAGATGGAATTTCTCAATAGATTCCGAATCGCACATGCAAATGAGCCCCGCCATAATCCGCACAAAATGGCCGATTAGTCAGACAAATATATGAAACTCACGGCTTATTACGTCAACCCATTTTATGCGACCAATAACAGTTTATCGCTTCGTAATTCCAACATTCTATTAGGGGCCTATCGGTAATAATATCTGTGTGATAAAATGAAACGGTGCGCTGAGCTAAGTTCCACTTATGTGACCACAATATCGCTTTCGCATATCAGAATTGCTAATAAAGGGAGCGAATGTGTGCCAAGCGGGTGCGCGGGCGCAGCTTATTAGAGTGCCGCCGGTGGCGCCCTCCGGACAGTCGCGGCGGCGTCGAGAACTACAATGAGCGAGTTAATACTTTAATGGACCACAATCTATTTTATTGTGTGCACGTTTTGTATATTTCAATCGCAGTCACATTATTTGAAGTACAATATTATATCCTGTATGAATTAAATCGTATATTGTATGTAATAATAAATAAAGGTAACTATTTTTGTTCTGTATCACTGTACGCTGTATAATGTGTTTTGTGTACACATTTGACTGGTAATAAATAAGAAAATATATTAAAGTAACAGAACCTACCCGAAAATGTTGGCCACAACTGGCCCGGAAGACGAACACGTCTCGACACGCTCATATTCCGGTAGCCGACACCGAGCGAGGTTAGCGATAAATGATACGAGATACGCTGAGATTTAAGAATATGCGATACATGAACGATGGACGCGCTCTCTCTATCACACGTAGAGCTTAGTTTACGAGCGCTGGCCGCCTGCGGGCGGTGGAAACTCCTGATTGCGGCGAAGTCAAAGCTTTCTTCCCTGCGCGAGGAGCAGGTTGTACAGCAGCCCCACGTAACTGTTGTTTTAGAAGCATGCATATGTATATGTAATTTGTTTCAACGAGAGCAATTTAAAGTGCTGCATTTGCCTTACGGTACAAGTCGAATCATGTGACACTTTTACAAGGAATATTCATTATTGCACTGCATGTATGCATAATTAATCCCAACTTGAAATAAAACCCTCTTCTGCGCGTACTGATATATCGAGCAGTGGACCAAACGGGTCGTTAACCCGTTCCATATTTTGCATATGCTCAATGAGACGCGTGTGCAAAGTTCTCATTATTGTAAGCGCTACATTCTAATTTTAACGTTCACAATAAAACGTTAACAGCCAATCTGTCTTTACAATTATGTAACCAAGTATGGTTGAGTGCAAGTAATGATATATTGTAATGATAATGTTGAAATTATCCCATATATAATCTTAATGCTCGATTTCAAAACTCCAGCCCGACCTCGCACGCGCTCCTTGTTTGCGTTTAAATGCGCGCGCGCATATATCTGTGCGAAATAGCTTTGCATTTGTTTAATTGCTTAATATCCAGTATTTTAAAAGACAGTTGACTACGAAGTCACCTGATGGACCACCCGGCGGTTGGTTATTTGGGTTGGTTATGGAGTCTTCATTTAGAGTTATATCTGTGTCAGATTCAATTAATATGAATGGAACGTTCTACTGACCTTGAACAGTATTGTAATTATAAGGTACAACCATTTTTTATTGTAATTATTTTATTATTGTAATTGTAATTGTATTGATAGGTATTTATTGTAATTATTTTTGAAAATATCTGACGATACTGCTATGTTTTTTCATTTTCGTACAAGGTAAGCGGTGACGGAAGAGAGAACACCAGATGCATTCGCGTTGCCAGCTTTGAAGGACGCTTTTACATACATTTTTATATTGCGAACATATGAAAGATTTAACAAAGTTATATGAGGTTTGATTTACACCCAGCCCAAATATTTATGTAATGGACAAAAGTATTTGTACTGTAACTATGGACAATTTTATTTGTACAAATATTAAATTAGATTCATATGTTTAGTTTTTCAATTATGTGGCTACGTCTGAGCTCTAGTCGATTGAGGATAGGATGGTTATGCGTGAAATCGTCCAAAGCATTATTATTATTTCTTACAATACAGTAAATACCTAATGCATTGGTTATACAGTATATTTAAGGTCTATATTTTGCATTTTCAGCACCACTTGACAATTTAGCGAAAAGTACTCGAAATTTATATATATAGATATAAAATTATTACTTATTCACATAATATCTATATACAGCTATATATAAATTGCAAAGGAATCCAAATCGGTTCGACGGCGATAAGTAATATTTGATTAAACTGAATTGCATAATGCACGCTAAATGCAAATAGATTTTAACACCCACTTCATTTGCGGTGTATTAATTAAATTGCCCGTTATGTACATAGATAAACGAAGGAGTCGTGTAATGTCAGTGTGTCTTGTGTTGTGAAGTGTTGTACCAATCTGCACTGGGTGTGACGTTAGCATTACTTCTATCTGATCGGTGAATCGCCAACGCTGTATCGGTTTCATCGATTTCGAGCAGCGCATTAAATTTTAGTTTCGCGGGTGGATGGAAAAAATATTAGGGGTTGTCATTCATTCCTAAATTAGCTAAGTATCTGTTTTTGATTGTAACTTCGAATCTCAGTATATTTTAATTATGAAATCCGATGTGTACATTGAAAGCTCAATTGGTTGTTCTGTTATATAAAAAAAGTTTTTTTTTGCATTTTACTTGAGCTTGTTTTAGTTTTTTCTATAAAGAGGTTATTTATTATCATATTTTTATCCTATAAAAGTGCGCAACTGGACATAAAACTCTCTCAAACAGCTGCACGACAACTCCTCTATACTCCTCTGTAGAACCATTATACCCTGTCGCACTGTTAAAAAATATTATAATCGCCATTTTATTACTAACTTTATTTATTACAAGGTACGATAAATAATTAATTTATTTTCGGTGAACAATTTAAAACTACTTGTGGACATAAGAAAGTCGTGGTCTCCCATCGGATAGGTGACAGTCCATGGCAGCCATGGTTTAGCAGCACATTTAATTGTTAAAAGCATGTGTTTACACTATTACTCGGCATCTCATCAGTTTCCTTGGAAATTTTAGTGCGATCCTAACACGCAGGTAATGACCATTATAATGGATACCAATCCCGTATACCCTGAATTACTGTCCCCAAAAATGTGTGGCATATTAAAAAAAACCTTCCCATTACCAAGAGGCCCTTAGGTCACTTTCTATGCAGGTATTGTTAACTAGCATCTATATAAAACCGTATACGCGTAAAATATGACAATAACTTTTATATTCAATTTTGCATAAAAACGAACGTGTCTAAGCCGAATAAAAATGGAAAAATAAAATCGCTTATAATTACTTTCCATCCCGTATTTTCTTTACTTGGCGGTGAGTGCCACTTATGACGGTGGATAGGATCCCTTATGAATAATAAACGATCAATGCATCGCAAGCATATTTAACATAAACGACTCCCTGAGCAAAAGTATTAGCGATCGATGATTAAAACGCCGTTTCAACAACACGAATAGATTTGAAATTATATTTTATTACATGGCCTACTTTTGTCGGTGTGAAAAAACCTTATAAATTAAGTGTTATGTGCATATACCGGTATTGAATAATATAGATATTATGTAAGTGGGCTAAGCTAAGTAAATACATTAAAATTTCTTCTAAAATTACATTAGATAAACTTGCGTACCAGTTAATTGGTATATTATGTACGTACATACGGCGTAATTGGTTAATTATACACCGACCACCTATTTCACGTCAAACTTCGTTGTAGCATTAAGGAAATGCTCTCAACAACCTGCTGGCACGCGTCGTCTCGATCGCGATGAGCGATATGCGATTTGTCTTATATTTCTAGTCTTAATATGGTAAGTTCGATGATTGAAATATCTTAGGACCGATTAATAACGTGTATTTTGGGTGACATTAAAAGGAATTTGTTGGGTTTAATTCTAATAATTGATTAAAATGGTTACGACAGATAACAATTGCTCATAATTTTATATACATGTCCTCCTCACAGCTCGTAAATTTTTTCTTATATTCTTCCTTATAATTCTGCTCTTATTCTCTGAAACATTTTGGTGGAGTAAGGTGCAGGCTTTTTCGAGAAGAAATCGTATTAATAGTACATTAAGTCATCGGCTAATAAATAGTAAAACTTACGTCGCTTTACGCTTACAGTCCGACAGCTGAAGACCGGCTCAAATTTTAATTACCAACTTATAACGTATGCTAAGATTGAAGGAGAAAATTGTAGGTAAATAATACAGTATGCGACCATTTTTATAAAGTACGATGCCGTTAAGAGAAGTAATTTCAAATAGTATGCTATAAATAGTTATATGCAACCGATATTCGCTTTCCACTTTATGATGCAATGTTGACGAGATTTTACATAAATCGTGCCCTCATTTTCTTTGGCAGGCCTGGTTTTGTTTTCGCGGAACTATGCGAATAGCTCCCCGCGATCCGGCTCAGAGGCGAAGGAAGACACACCGCTGGTTTTTAGTGGCGTATACCGGGC
>DVPR01000200.1:0-15848 GCA_018239345.1 Oxynetra stangelandi
GAATTCCACATACATAAATAAACATAATTTATATACAAATGAATGTGATATATAGGCAAAAAAAATACACTAAATACCCAAATAAAAACAGTATATATACATATATAATAAAAGTAATAATACTAAATAAATAGGGCATTAATTTAATTTAAGGCAATAATTTGATTATGCTCATCACACGAATACTTGTTTTGCGTTGGAATCGAACCCACGACCACCGGATTAGCAGTCACTAGCCACTGCACCAACGGGCCTGTCAACCCAATTTACAGTTGACTTGACATTCATCGATTGTCTTACTACATTCTATTAAAAGAGACGTATATATAAATCACATATGGATACAAATAAGAATGTCGTTACTGTCTGTCCGGTTCGATCTTTTACAGACCAAATCCTCATTATTATTGTTAGTCCGTCGGACTACACGCCTTTTGTTTTAAATAAAACACAAAATCCCAGTACCTTTGTTCAGATTCACAATACTCAAATTAACAGATTCATGTATATATTATGATTTTTTTTATCTTTTATTATATATCTGAATATATAATATTATTAATGAAATAACAAGCTTCTTATACATACAAAAAGAAAATCGAAAACCAGGATGAAGGATAAACGATAAAATCTACTCACCATTTCTACTGGTATTTCAAATGGTGCGATCAATATGAATGTTGAATATTTGATCTATCCCAATCCCAACTCAATAAAATGCGGGTGTCGCATATTAAACAAAATTTCACGATGGTACGAAGCAAACGGTCGCGCACCACTGAACGACCACTGCATTTGAAACCATTGTGGGTATTTTTAACCTACCCCATCGTGAGCAGTCTGCTGACTCAGACTTCGGTGCCGCTGCGAACGGTTAATTCAGTTTAACTGACGACTTCGATTTGGTTCAAAATGGAACTCAAATATCCTGTGGAACGCGCGATTCAATGTAAAATTTAAGAGGAATCAAACATTTACATTAAAATTAATATTATTTGTGTCGTGAAGCAGTTGTTATTATAACGTTCTGTGCTTCGGTTTGAAGGGTGTGGTTGTGTCCACGTGTATACTAGAGGGGATCGTCTGAGTCCTCAAGAGTGGCAACACTTCTGTGAGAGGCCAAGAACATGACAAATAATACTTAATTTTTTTTTTCCTAACATCAGGGAGGTGTTTTTAAGAAATAAATATTAAAAACCGGACAAGGACTCTTGAATATTCTAGAAGGTGAGATAAGCAACATACGAAACGGTTAATTTACATACAAAACGAGTCCAATTCATGCATATTTAGTTAACACCTCAATTTACTTTACTCAGTTGCGTTTCAAAAACATATTGTACTAATTAATTTTATATCACGAGAAATATGCAGAATTCGGTAAAGAGGTTAGCTCTTTATTACGACGACAGTGTCAAATTTTATTCCTCATAACAACTCCGAGTAATAGCTGAAATTGTTTACATCTGCATTCTATATATCTTTTTGTAAATACATTTCGTTTTAATTATAATTACGTATAAAATTTAAACTTCCAAACTAAAATAAACCTTAACTTTGAGTCGCAAGGTCGTCTTTTGTTTGGATCGCAAGAATCTATTTTCCCTCAACTTCAACGATATCTATATTTAAATACTAACATCCTTCCTATTCGTCGTCCGGAAACGGAATGCGTTCTACATGTTTTTTTTAATACTGTAATGTTCCAAACGATCGGTGGGATCAAATTTACGATCTTTGATGTTTTTTAAAGACTCATCGAGATCAAATAAGAGACGGGCAATGCTAGTCAATTATTGAACTTAACGTTTAAATTTAACAGTCTACTTAATTGCGGGGCTTCGTTCAGATCCTTTTCGATAAACAGGATATGTGCGTTGTCTTTGTAGACGAATATTTTTATAAATACATACATATATATGTACTCGTATTTATATAACATAAAAGAAAAGGACCAAAAGACTTTTCTGAAATTTAAATCGAACAATTAGTTTATAATAATGGTTTTTAATGATGTTAATAATATACAAAAGTTGTCAATTAATAAAATTTCATTTTATATCTTTAAACTTATTCTAAGTTCATCATCATCATCAATCATCATCATCAACATTATCATCAACATCATCATCGACTCTTATCTTCCCACTGTTAAACACGGGGGCCCTCTCAGAACGATATACATTAGGTCATTTCCTATCAGCCTGGTCTTGTTGCAAGTTTAAGCACATAAGATATTTGCCGGCATCGAACTGCTTATCCCAATATATAAACTATAGTATCCAGACGATTCGTTAAATTTAAAATTATCTGTTATATAAAACTTATTTTTTTATTATCTTGAGACATCTTGAAAAACGACCAACTGATGCCAAAGTTGGTATATAAACAGCGCCTGTGTTATGGTTACCAGAGTGCTGATAAATTACATACATACATTTATGCATATAAATATATTTTTTATTGATTTCTTTGTTTTACATCCAGACTCAACAATTGAAAATCGAACCCACGACTCGTGTCTCAGCAGTCAGGTTCACTGAACACAACACGAATGGAGCAATCGAACAGCAATGATAATCATTTAATGAGGGAAAAAAAGCTTACACACACGCACACACACAAAGCAATAATCGTTTGTATACTGATGTCACACACACATACATAATCATGTTGTATTATAAATTCTCTCACGTGTTCATACTCTCAATTTTATTACCGTCAAGTTAACGGTCGATATACTCACAGTCTGAACTACCGTCACGGTTGTGTTCGACGACCAAGTGAATAGCGATAAGCGATTTAATCTCTAAAGATGGTACGATTTGTTCTAAATGATTAAGAGTGGTGCCTTAAACCGTGTCTATAATGATATATTACGGTTTATCAATCGTCTAAGAGTTTTTCAATAACCTAATATTGTTCTATTGTTAGCACAATTTTGTCAGATTCTAATCAAAATTATATTTAAAATTAAAATTATCATTGTATTCCAAGATCGAATAAAATTCTACACTTATAAAAGACCATGGTATGCTATGTTAATATAGCATTTACCTCTTGGATCGATACATGTATTCGTGGAGGACATAACAAGCTATATATACACTTGTATCCCATTGATCGTCGGCCAAGATTACTTCATCAACTGTTTTAATTGCGTCCACTAATTAATCGATGGTCCAGTCTCTTATCAAAATATAAGACGAACTCAGTTGAAACCGATCTTTCCAGTGACGCCATACATGTTTGTTTATTCGTCCTTACAGTTGTGAACGATTCCATTAAATGATAATTTCCAATTCTGACCGTATCCCAAGATGATCTTGATATTACGAGTTGTAAATATTTATATTTATCGCTCTGCTTGCGATGGATCTCCTATTGGAAAGTTAGAAGTTAATCATAAATCGAGAAATTTTAAGGGTAATACCCTTCAGTCAGGCCATATGACTTTTAAAGTCATCTCCTTCAAATTTTACTACAATTTTATATATCTTCAGTGGACATTTGGTACCTTAATTATTTTATGACTTATTATCTTCTATGTTAACATCGTTCATTCCCCAGCGAACAATATGGTCAGCACTCAAGTACACGGTTTTCCTTAAAAAGGTATTCTTCATAATTATCTCGAGTGATATTAAATCTTAAGAACTCGCATAATCTTGTAAGGTTTGAGGTAATTACCAAGAACTTCAAAGGAGAGTCAGTTACACTGTTCTGTAAATAGTAACAATATACTTTAATATATTTGTATAATATACTTATGATATTGTCTGCAAGCGTTTCAACGTTATGCCTACCCTGGTATTACCTGTAATTGCAAGATTAGAAATATATACAAACTTTGTTGATGAGGAAGACACGAAGCAATGGACACCTGTGCTATTTTACATATGACATATGGCAATATTTATGTCATTATGACATTTGAAGTAACGAAACCTTTCAAAGCAAATTGCCGATTTATCGAACAAAAAGGCAATATACAATTTTGATAACGAGCATCATAATACAAATCTCCAAGTGCGTAGCACCAACTGAAGCAACAAAACATATTTTATTATTAACATTTATCATAACACCCACAAACATAATGGAACTGAAAGAAAGAATAACGTCAATAAGATAAATACTTAAAAGCCAAGTACAATCTGATCCATTAAATAAATAGGTATGCATCTTTAATCTTCGTATCAATTTCGATTGATGTTACCTCAGCGAGAGCCAATTCAAAACATGCACTTAGTGTGCTTCAACTCGTTCAACGCACAAGACTTTGATGTTCGATGTTCGGACAGAGATATGTGTTCCAGATCCAGACATTGTGGACGTATCAAAATGATTGAAGATAAACGAAAAAAAAAATCTCAATTTTTATAATACGCGTATTATAATACAAATTATTCATCATTTACTTTAAGTGAGGAAAGCAGTAAGCGAAATGGCAAAAAGATGGCCACTGCCGTCCGAAGACATCTGTAACCGACCGACCGAAAGTTCTATTCCTACAGTAAAGGAATAGGACGTTCGGTGTCAGTTAGTGCAGTTGCTAATAACACTATTAGTTACAATTATTTCGGTAATAGGATTGCAGGAACTGGAGCTAGATTACTGGAGCCGTAATTAGCAGTTAGTTCCAATTTTTCTCCCCGAATCGCAGCCACAGAATTCAATACGCTTCTTTGAACCTGATTACTTACTAGGTTAGATGATATAAATGATTCACAATGGCAACAAAGAGGTATAGCATCGCTGCCGAAAATATTCTTTAATCGCTTTACTCTTTATTTGGGCGTGATGAAACAGTTTCCTTAAAATAAACATACATATTAAAGCTATCAAATTGACCATTGTTTTGACAGCTCTGATTATTATCACGATATCAATGGAAATGTAAAAATGGGATTGATATCAGGGGTACTTTGTACATAAAACAAGATAAAGTCGACAGTGGTATATATATGATATTATCTAAACGTAGAACAAATGCTGTGATTAACTTTTTAAACGTTGTAAAACATTAACAGAAACAAAGAGTATCGTACTCGGATGAAGCTTTGTTGTACATTGAAAAACACGTTTGATTAATATGATATGCTAATTTATTACAGTCTCGATGGTAAAAACAAATGTAACTTTATTGGTTTACATGGTAATTTGTTTTTTTGTTATTAGCAATGACAGCGACATGTGATTATGCGTAAAGGGGATATTCGTTTAATGTTTTATACATACATATGTATTTTGACTCACTTTTTAACGTTTATTCACCATAAATTTCCCTGGCAAACGAAGATCTCGCCATTAGCTTCATACACCTTAGAAGGGTACACACACCTTTGAGCATATTTTGGAGCTTTCTAAGGTATACAATTTCCCTCACAATGTTGTCGTTCGCTTTTCCAGCAAACGGTTATTAACAATTGAGAAATTTGTGGAGAGGGGCGAACGATTTGAACTTAGGCACTACGGACTGGAAGGCCGCTTTCTAAATCACAGCTCTATCACTACCCTAATACGTATCAACTTTATTTATACTGTCAACATAATACAATAAGAGAATCATTCATGTGCGTATCTACACGCAGCTATATCAGTTAATATGCGCCACGTTGTCCACGCTTTGATCTCGAGAAACAGTCTGTTGACGGCCCTTAATCTAATCGACACATTCGCCTGTTACATCCCTGTCAGTTCCCCGTTGTTTATCTGCGTTTGACAACCCGTTGGCTGTTGTATTACGAACGCCACCCGTGATATCGCCCGTTGCGCAATTAAAGCGAGATCAAAAGAGAAAATGATTTATCACTTTCGTGATGACGTCACATGGTTTTTTAAGTAGAGAGATCGGAGTTTTTGCGTTTTATTAACTCTAGTGGGAAGTTGAACGGTAACGAAATGTGGATAGGGTAGAGCGCCGCAAAGGAATGTATGTAGCGTGAATTTTGGAGGGACGAATTTTGAAGGATTCAGTTTCATTTCGTCGTTTGTGTATTCACACGTTGGTCGTGTGGAGTTGGTTCTTCAGTTCGGACAATTTTTCATAAACTTTTTTGTACTTTTTAAAAGTTTCAGTATTCATTTTTATTACGCGAACCGAGTAGGAAACACAGGGCCGTAGATACAAATAACCGCTGCTGCTATTTCCGTGTCAATCAATTAGTATCAATCGTTAATACATCAATCAGTTAGTCAGTACGAATTAGTAATATGACTGCACAAATAAAACTGTTAACAACATTTAATAAGTTCATAACAAGACATGAACGGGCCTGCAGTTCAAATTAGTTACTTTTGTCCTATTGAAACTTCGAAGATCCTTATATACACATTTATTTTGGTAAATCAATAAAGTTCACAGCAGACTTTTTCAGAGTTTTTCAAAGCTCATTTGATTCAAGTTGTATTGAGACATGCATATAAGTATGGTTGTGTCCATATCCTTGCTGATGTGCACCGGAATAGTGTTGTTGAATATGCTGCAGGCACGGTGCAATTGCCGAAGAGGCTCCCAACGGTGGGATATAAAATAGGTTGCGATGACATGACATGTGATCACTGAACTTTTGTGAAACTAGAGTTCTTAATTGCAGATATCTATGGGCGTCAGCGGCCACTTGTGACTGCTGCATGCCATCTTAACATAAAATGACTAATGTTAATGAAAGTCCATTCGCTTCATATATCCCAGAAAAATAAAGAAAAATCATAGCAATTTGAAATAGTAGAACATATGACCAGAATTACAAAAACGGGCGTCAAATTGTAACATTTGTCTCTAATTAGAAATATGGGAAGGTTTTATTTTATTATTCATGAGACTTTGTTTCACGTCCGCCATCAGATTACCTATTCAATAAAGTTAACAATGTAAATTGTTACCAACAATGCGCTCTGTGCAATCATAGTTATATTAAGTACGGGATGTCTTCTGTGAAGACAAAGAAAGCCGTGGCATGGTTATACTCGCATTATACAAAAAACCGTTGCTGTGAACCGTATCACTATTGTCATAGGGACGAAAATCGATGTTTCCGACTGTCCAGTAAATCACAAGGGCCTGTAATTTAACATAATTATAGAAGCTCATACGTACATTTCTGTTCTTCACGCGGTAATGATTATCTTGTTATAGTGAAACAAATATTGTTTTGAACATCCTATCATATGACATACGGTCGTATAGTTCCGCTCGCAGTTAATTTGATTTGGATCATTATCAGCATTATTTGTTAAAATCTTGAAGAAGCAATATGTAGGACACGGTTTCCGAACGAAAGTATATTTCGCGAAGAGTTCCTGTTTATTAGGTCATTTAATACTCGTAGCTGGAATAATTTAGTTCACATTGTGCTATTTTTTGGAATACCTACTGAGTACATTTTTTATGTGAATAGAGTGGTGAACGGGCATGCAGCAGTCACGAGTAACCGCTGCTGGCCATAAACATCTGCAGCCGACCTTGAATAAGACCATCAGTCCTACTCTCGGCCGGACACAGAAATATTTCCACTCTCGAGGACTAAGAGGATTGCCTCTAATATACACGCCGACCGACAACCACACCCTTCAAACTGAAACACAGATTGTTATAATAAGAACTGCTTCACGGCAGAAGTAGGTATGCCAGTGGTACTTCCCCGGGCGAACCTTATACATGTTCTACCACCTACCACTTCAACAATAGCGAGTGTATGAGTGAGTTCACCTGCAATATTGCGTTGGAAAAGTTGCCTATCATCCTGACTGTTCACGGTGTTTAATAAAATCACACGGCTAGCTCTACTAACCAAACAGTAATTGATACAGTATAATCAAAAAAAGAAACGATAAAAATCGACTGTGAAATACAAACTGTTTGTCTAACGATAACCCGGTATGGTCCCAAGCTCACCACTTTTTCACATCCCCCGTCCTTCTGGGAACGGATGTAACGGACATCTGCTTAATAATTCAGCGTATCTCGCAACTGATGCCGAATTAATTCACTTTGCAGCTTATTACAATCGGCGGAAAGCTCAAAATTAAACACACCTTGAAGGCTAACAAGCACCGAGCTGTAATGTTATACGTTATTCAGATTTAAGACTTGTTGTTATCGGGACATAGATCAAATTGCTATGTGTTAAGTAACAAGTGAGGTGGTAGAAATTATTGTTGGACAAATTCGAGTTCTATTCCGTAGATGAGTGTGTTCAGTTTGGCATAATGTAATTCGTTACGTGTAAAGCACCAAAACCTAATGACTTGCTCGTTTCCGACAAATTCTAAACGAAACGTTTCATATTTTTCAACTTCATATATATTTTTTTTATTTGTTTTGCAATGTAAAAATACAGTAGTGGTACTTACATTTTTGATAATTTTTTTTATTGTACCAATTACCACGTTATAAAAATATGAATGTTAAGAAAGATTTATTCACGACTGAAAGATTTTATACACGACAATATTGTGTAGAATAATGAATGAAATATGGATAATGGATATATTTAGTTAGCAAACATGAAATTTGAATGTTACCAACGTGATTATTATTTCCCTACTTTATAACCTGGCTTTATATGTTGACAATAAATCGTAAATAAAGATATATAACTATATATTCATTGTTACTATCAAATGCAGGTTTATTATTATTATTTGAAGGGTGAAATCTCATAGCCATTGCGACCTTACCGGATCTATTGTAACTGACCCCTCTAATTACGTCTGCTTCACGAGACCTTTGGTTCACGAGATCCGCGGTTATTACGCACCGTGGGGTTTGGATGGGAGAGTGTGACGTCACGAAGTTAAATTAGGTGACGTCATAATAAATGGCTTCTGCCGCGAGCAAGAACTTGTAGAGCGGTCAGATAACGGTCCCTCCTGCCGCATGGCAGCATGGAACTTCAAATCTGATAAAAAGTTTTCATAGATAATTGGACAAGTCAAAAGTATTTTTTCAAAATTAAACGTTTTGGCTTTGTGCTTCTTTACATCTGGTATTTTAGTTGTCACTTGAGGTGCTAAAATTATTTTGGAATACTTTTGTTAAACATTAAAAATCAGTAGATGAATTAAACATTAATATTTATCGCAATCCAGTCCGTATACTCGAACGAAGACTTACATAAGATTAGAGAAATCTCGTAGTTTTTACGTAGGCGCCTTTAAATGAACGGTTTTAAAATATTATGCAGTTTTGAATATTTAATTAATGAATCTCGATGAAATGCGTATTATTTATGGTAATGTGAGTAATTTGGGTCACTACGTGATTTACTCGCGATAGATTAGAATAGAATAAATTCTACTGTTAAATATTTATGCAAGTATAAAGGATGTTATAAATTCGTTTAGAACAAACCTGCTCTCTGCGCTCAATAAATTAGTGTTGCTTTTATTTAACTAAAACATATAATAATGAATGTATCAGAATATCTTTACACCAATAATACATCTATATTAATACATTAGAGAGTTTTTTAATATATATTTGTCATTACTTTTGGAAAATTTACTTTATTGTGACGAATTGTGTTTTATGAAACGATAGATTGGTGTTACGGGGGTATGTAAATTACATTACGGGGGTCGATTTTGAATTGCGCCACCCTTAAGGCTTCGGGGGATGAGAGTCACTCAAATTTTATCACATTATTGACTGTGTTGCCAAGTTTCTGAAGGTATTTCGTGTATTTTTAAGTAATCCGATGTGTTTAGGGCGCTTTGATTATTATGTTTCCGAGGTTTGTTGGGTTAAGACATTATATCTGCTATGTAACCTGTTGAAATTATTTACAAAAATTTATTTCATTACAGTACATTAATTTTATTTTAACATTAATTAGTGAATAATGAAATAAGTAATAAATACTTTGGCAACTTAATCGCACTTTCTCAACCTACAATTTTAGGACAGATCTTGGGGATCAAATATTACAATAATCACCTATATAATGGCTCTATTGAGGTCGTAAGGGCTCTTGGATTTGAACCAGCTCTCATCGCCTTCAAATTATAATATACCAATTAATAGTGTAACAATTGCCTTTTAGCCGTAAGGCGGTTACGGTCAACAATTCCTGGCATAGATTTCATTGCGGAAACATGTCCGTCATATCTAGGTCTCCCGTTAGCCTACCTCTAGTGTTAGCTAGTGTTCGCTTTACATAAGACATTAAATACCTATTGCGTTTTCTTGTCGCTTTCCATTTTTTTGTCATTTCTCTTATGTGTTGTATAATAAAGCGTTTTGTATGTCTGAGTGTGTGTGTGTTTGTATCTTACTAGTAACAGAAATGCATTTGACTTTGAAATTTTGCATCGACTTGTTGTAATTGCCCATTGGTGGTGTGGTGCAGTAATATTTACGAAACAAAACTTTAATTGCAAGCCCGTTTTCTATTTATGATAAACGTGATAAAGAAAGTAGTTCTTATAAAAAAACCTGTCTTCCGCGATTTGTGTTTTTCAGTTTCGATAAAAAACAAATTAATTTTAAAAGAAATCCACAAAACAATTGCAGTCAAAGTCAATTAGAAGAAAATTGTGATGGCAGGAACTTGGTTAATGCAAATTGTATCAAAACAATCAAAACTATGGTGCTTGTGTCAAACCGTACATTATGCATAAAGCAAATAGCCAAAACAATTAATTCCACCTACCCTTTCACTACAAATCAATATTGAATTACAAACATCAACACTGGTCAAAGATGAAAACTAAATCCTCAACAGACCCAAAGGTTAGAGCGATAAAACAAAATTCTCCACGTCCAAACAACTCAATAAATACGACATTACCATATTGATTGGGACGCACAGTGGCGCCCCCCGGGGTTAACGATTGGAACGTATCAATCGAACAGCGTGATTCTAATAATGTTACTTAAAATATTTACGTTTATTACAATAATTAATAAAATTCATGAGAGGCATAACTATACGCAAGTCATCCCCCTAGTTACATGACTGTTACAAATAGACAACTGTAATTGATATCGGAGAACAGTAAAGGAGTAAAGGAAAATAGACTTAAGTGTTTCGTGACTAAGGACTAAATTGGAATGTACTTTTACTAGTGCGAGTTCATCTCTCATATCAATACTGGATCATAAGTGCGAGCTGTTGATATGAAATAGGGCGCAAAAGTAGGCGGACAATTTGATGTAAGAGTGAACTAGTGAAATCAGGTGCAAGAGTGCAGTTGTGAAATTAGGTGCAAAAGTGTTGCCTATTCGAGCTAACGTAAAATCTTCTATTACCAAATTCCAAAAAACTTCATCATACTCATTCCAGATGTCGTAAAAACCGATAGGTATATAGGAGCAGGGAACGATTAACTAAGGCCAACATGAATTAGTTATAAAAACGGCCTATCGCCGTCGAGCCCTTTTCGCCTTTACCAAGGAACAAAAGAAATTTCGGAGCACATACATATATACGGTCCCAAAGTTCCTATAGTTACACGACCGTAAGATTTCTGTATAAACATTATTACCGTCTAAACGAAATTCCACGAACTCACTCAAACATGAAATGTATACGTTAAAAGGAGATATACTGAAGCGTTTCCAAGTAAACATTGGCATGGGAAATGGCCAGTGACACGTAAGAAACGGTACACCAACATAACGCGGAGTTGCATTCAACTGCAATCGGGCATTCGACGCCTAACGATCCTTTGCTTTGAACTGCAATATCTTCTTTCAAGTTTCTAAGCATTGCCACCGGCTTTAGCGAAAATCTTCAAATGCACCACAAAAGCGGTACTGCACCTTCTTGTATTTTATAGATCGTTGATTTTTTATTTGGAACGTTGAAATTTCACGGATTTGATCTATCGAGCCCGATACATCGCATGTGCCCATTTTAAAAGTATAAAGTAAGGATGCTGATTTAATAATATTATTAATACTAATATAAGATGTAGTCTCATATAACAAATGTAAGACTTAATAATATTATATAATGTAGTAAGAATTTAATAATATGACAAAATTAAATTATGTAACTCCAAAAGATATAACTATTAGAAAAAGTATCTACAGTAATTCAGTAATTTTATTATTAATGGAACATGTGTGTATGATAATAATTGACACATATTTATTATGAGCTTCATATATAATATAATAAATGTAGAACACTGTTGTGATACAGCGCATAGTCGAAGCTTCGAGATTTTTTTCAAACTAGTCTCATCACTTCATAAAGACACCAGTCATGATGAAATCCGCGGGGAATACGTTTTTCGTAATTCACGAAAAACTATGTACGGACAATACAAATTGTATTTCACAGAAAACTCCCGTACAAAAAGTATGTTTTATTTCAAGTTTCAAAGCAATATCTTCATAATAATATATTTGTACGAATTTCACATTTCGCCGTGAGGTAGGTATATAATATAATCTTTCGTATATTCAGCTGCTGTCGGACTTTCTTTTTCCGTTAACAGACGTTAAATGTCATCTAAGACGTCTGGAATATTATGTTAAAATATATACTCCAAGATTCCCACAATTGGGCTGAAATACTTTTATCCGCAGACCTGAACTGACAGGACGATCTGAAACGGATTGCAGCCAAAGACTCAAGCGACAACTAAATGAATTGCATTAGAATCCTACAAGTTATATTATCTCACTATTATGTCTCAGAAGGCATTCATCGACCCACAAAAATGTCAATATTTTAACGTATCCACTAACTCTCTAATATTTCATTCGACCACACCTTTTCAAGAACACAACCAAATCAACACAGAAAGTCCACTACTGATGGCACCGTATCATATTGAAACAGTACTATCTACAGTCTTATTGCATATGACTACTTTATGAAGTTCAACGTCAACCAAATACTCACCGAAACCACCTTTATTACTTTACCGTATTATTTATTCAAATAAAGAAAGGATGTCGCTACATCATAACCGTTACAGTCTGGCGCCATACAAACTCCCAAAACTGGTTCCACAACACATTTCACATGCAATAAAGCCTCGTTCGAATGAACGCGTCATTATAAAAGATTTTCTACGCATATGCTAAATTAACAAACAACTGTAAAATAAATTGATAAGAATTATTATTAATAAATTTGATATCAATGTACGAATATTCGACTGTCTCATTGCGACGCCATATCAGGTCATTACAAGTTGCTTATTTGTAATATATACAGTTTTCAATAATAATAAGTAAATAAATATTTATAATATATGTCACTTTTTATTCATTTTACATCTATTAGCCCGCCGCAAGAATGCCAGACGCGTTGTTATCTATTTCATATCATATATTAATTTAAAATGAACCACTTGCTCGCTGATATTATATTTATGTAGCTATGAATTTTTTACATTTATTTCAAGGAGCACTGAGTTCGACGAGCTTAAACGGGGATTATCATTAAAATAACTACAGTTTTAAGCATTCCTTCAGCTCTGTGCGCTAATATTGATGAAATTTTGCACACGTCATGTACATGCAGTGTAAAGATTTTTATAATATAAAATAAATAAATTAAATAACCGTCACGCCAGGTCCCTAGCGAAGTAGGCAGAGAGCATGGAGTGCCAAACATCTCTGTCCTTGCAAACCTGACGCGCTTCGTCTACATCAGTCTCTTCATACATACACGTTGGCTTCGGAGGCTCTCGACTCCCCATCCTCTAGTACCCGACCTATTTGGTCGAGATAGGAAAACCTTGGCCTCCCTCGACACCTACGTCCATCAACACTCGCGTTGTATATCCTCTTTGTCGTTCTTTCATCATCCATTCTCTCTAGATGCGCGAACCATCGAAGCATCCACTTTCTCATCTTTTTTTTTATAACATAATTGCAAAAGCATTTTATTTATTTATTTACTGAAGCTGACTGCGCGCTGGGGGTTGCGGGTATAATGGTCATTCAGCAAAATTATTTGTATAATCAACACAAGGATTTCTACTAGGTCTGAATGTAAAAAAAACTTTATATACGTAAGCATATATGTATTAGTATTTATGTAAGTATATATGATTTTTATCAGTCGTCGGGTTTCCATAATACAGGCACTGTTTAAGTACGTACGTTGGGTTTAGATTGCCTTGTGTTAAATTATACAAAGATACCATTATTATTTATTATTAGAAGAAAAGAATGTAAGTTAATCATAATGTCAACAAAATCGCTATATTCCTAATCGACTAGCATAAGCTGAGGTTTGAACGTGTCGTTAAATTAATATCAGGTTACACGGAAGCCGTAGATTTCGGCTCCGAACCCGTAATTGGAATAAGATCTGATTTGTGAGATAATTTTGAAATATATTCACTCATTTATAATAAGAATACTACTATAAATAACATGTTTATTTGCTATTAAAGATCTTTGGTGTGTTTTATTAATCAAATGAGCGCTTCTTTTATTATAAAAGCCAGATATAGTGTAAATGAAAAAGTATTTTTTTATAGTATAATATGATATTACTTATTATTGTATTAAATTATTTATTACAATGAATCCTTATCATAGGAATATTGAAAGGTAACATGAACACAAAGAAAAGAGTTACCATATTTCTTACAGCTTTTCACAGGCATCGTGGATAGTGTCGATATAGTGTCATCAAATATTAAATCAAAATACCCACATTTTGTTTAAAAACAAAATCCCATAGATAAGACGTTCCTTAACCTCATTTATGTATATTTTTAATGCAAGTATTTAATGAGTCAAAATAAAAAAACGCTACATTTACGCATATAAAAACAATTGGAACACCGAAAAAAAACCAAAAAAAAAAACCATCATATCGTATTCTTAAAAATGTCGGTAGAAAATAAACCGCAAAACAATACGGACCGCGAACACCTCGGTACAAACGAGATATTTATTTAAAACGTCTCCCATTTCACAATTCAAAGCCTCATTCAGCGGAGGCCGCGTTATGTTGTGAAAACCGTTTTTTTTTCTTTATTTGCGCTCCCTCAATAGCGTGGCAGGAGAGACAACAGTAAGTTTCCCATTTAATCCCGTCGAGTCTCAATCGGATTTATAATGGCGGACAGGTGTAATTTCCGCGTCGTATTCAACACACTGACGCGGCTACAACGCAGACGAACCGCGGGAACTCCGTTGGCGGGAAGTTCCAAATGTATTGGATATACATAGTACATTGATTATCATAGATAATTTTCTCGGCATGATAACAAATCTGATAAGCACTAAGTTGATTATCATTTATACTTGTCTTATCGTGATAACACGGAATCAGAAGGCATTTGGTCGACGCAGTAGGGAGTTGCCGCTTGTGTAAAATCGTTTACGCATTATCAGATTTTTTCTTATCGAAAAGTCTTTGGTTATTTACGATGCCGATACTAATTGATTGGCTCTTTCACATGCCACCGATAGTGTTCTATGATAGTTCATTAGCAGCCAAGTTAAATCTGAAGTAGGTGATAATACCATGGCGGGCGATTTTGTGACGCCCAGAGCTATATAAAATATATATAGATGATACCAAATTTAACCAGATTTTGAATCCGATAGAGTTAAAATACAACACCCTGTAGGTACACATGCACTCAAATGGAAAGACTGCTATATATTTCATGCTTTGAACGTACGAGATATCGGATGGCCATCTAACGACAATACCGTATCGGGTAATGTATAAATAACAGTTTCAGATTGTCTTGTAGATACTTTTTTAAACTTTTGTTCGATTGACACAGCCTTTATTGTCGAATTTTTTTCCATCGATGATAGACATTGTTTGAATGTTTAGTTAAACTCATCTATTGAATGACATATTTTTTTATTCTAGTATTCTCTGGCGATTCTATTGGTTATGGAGGTC
>DVPR01000201.1:0-15832 GCA_018239345.1 Oxynetra stangelandi
CAGGTTTCCTCACGATGTTTTCCTTCACCGTTACAGCAAGTGATATTTAAAGTTAAAACGCACATTGTAAAGATATAGGTGCGCGCCAGGATTTGAACCCAGAACTCCCAGCGTGAGAGCTGAATTCTTAACCACTAGGCTATCACTGCTTAAATTCATATGTTAATTTTAAAATTTAATTAAAATATTCAAAAACGTTTAATTAAAAGGATTTGTAATGTAATCGGTTTACGCATATTGTTTCTGATTTAGGAGGCTATAAATTATTTATTCTGTATCTCTATTCAAGAGACGGTATTAGAAATCAGACATCACATTACGTCCTTCAGAGTGTCACATTTCTTGCTTCAGTGTTCTGAATATAAACAAAAATGACTTATCTAATTATTATTAATATATATTTTTATAAAATAGTGCACGTTATATTTTGATTTAAGGCAACAGTTACAAAATACTTTATTACTTTAAAATTCGAACACAAAATTGCAGTCGGTGAAAATAACGAATTATATAGTGAGTTGAATTCTGACTTCTATTACGTTAATTACTGCTGTCTGCTTACCCCGCTAGGGACTTGGCGTGACGGTTATTTATTTTATTTATTTATTACGTTAACCGTATGACTATTAGTAAGCGATTTTAGGGAAAAGACAGGCCTTCTTCTTTAAACCTCATTTTGTCACATAACGTAATCTATGTTAAAATTACAGTGAACTTGAAAATAATCATCGGACAGTTTTGTTTCGAACTTTTGAATTTGACATTGTTCATGTTATCTCACAGTCTGTTACCCAGATAAGAATTGCATCAACTAATAGACAACACTTAGATGCATGTATTTGACATGCATATTTCATTATATCGGTCATGTGTAAAAGTGCAGACGATATCGATTATTATCTTTGTATATATCTTAGACATTCATATGTCTATATATCTGAGACAAATGTATGTCATTCCTTATAATGATAAGATTGGTTGGTCTTTGTGCCCGTAAAAATAAGTCTATTACAATTTTAAATAAGTAGCCATGACATATGTATATCATATCTAACGCGAGACTGTCATCCACTTATTTTTAAAGTATACTAAACTAAACTTTAATATGAAAACAACTGATTCTGTCACAGTAGGTACGAGTACCTACTGAAAATCACACATAGCATTACAATTTCACCTGAACTGGTACAGATTTCTGTTGTGATTAATTCAACAAAAGTAAAAAGATTATTTACAAGGATCAGATATTTAGAATATCTTCGTTACGGGTAATAATTTATTTCATTATGATTGTGGTGGATTTGCTATCGTTTTGTTCGGTCGATATCATTAGCGTTTCAATTTATAACATCCATTTATGAGATCTGATGGTTGGAAAAAGTCAACCACAACCATACCTTGGACATCACCGTGATAAGCGTGGCCATTGCACCGCGGACTTCATTTGACGCGATCTCTCCTAAGTACATCGGAGCGGCTGTGTAGGCGATGCCGTATCCGATGCCGGAGATGAGACGGGCGGCGTAAATGGTGGGCACGTTGGCCGCTAGCATAACTAGAATCCAGCCCACTATGTACGGGATGGCCGCTAGGAGCAAGGTTTTCTTTGTTCCGATACGGTCCGCGAGGTACGAAGCGGGGATCGGGCTTACGGCTGAAAATTGAGAACGAAGGGGTATGTTATTCAAATACAAATAGAAGAGATAGCATTTAAAACTGAGATTTCAAAAGGCACCGACATAAATATACGTTGTGAAGATTCTGTGAATGCCGCCAAAGCATGTGTTACACTGTTCTTAAAAATTAAATAATAATATTATCTATGACGTCATATAACTCTTTTTTTCTAGACACATGCAATATTTTTACGATACGAATTGATATGCAATCTGCGAGTATGCTAAGTGGCCACTACAGCAATGATATCCGCAACTCGATAATGAAATATTACCTATGCAGATCGCGAAGCGGAGCCTCTCTTCAACCGTTAATTGAATTGTCAATTACACGTAAACTCAAATATGCCTATTTAAGAGAATGTAATAATGTTGATCATATATCGTATACACTGATTTCAATAGAATATTTAAAAATAATGGTGTAGAAATATTATATAACTTAATTTTATTTCCAAGCTATTACATTACCGTAAATTATAAGACAGAAATGTTATATTTTAAATAGGATTTCGTAAAACAATTTATTGTAAGTCTATTTCAGATTCATTTAAGAGTACTTAGTACTTACTATACTTGTATTTGTGTGATTCAGTTAGTGTAGCGCATCTCCTCTCCGAAATGGATTAATATGGGCATATTTTATATTACCTGAACACAATATCATAAGCGAGGCGATCCATGAACTCTGATCGGCGGTCGTTTGTATTGGAGAGTTCTTTGATAACAGGATGGGCAGCGTGGGCGACGTCCAGCCCACTGTGGTGCCGGCCGCCGCGGTTATCAGCGTTGCTGGAAACACGATTAATATTTGAAGGAACATTTCCAGTTGATTTTTCTTTAACGTTGTACCAAAATACTGTGCTTTATTTTTTAAATTACCACTTGCAGAGAACGTTTTTTTTAACTGTTGAGAAAAGTTTATTTTTGACAAATTAAGTCGAAGTATTAATACTTCTTTCGTTACGTGTTATCAGGTCCTAAGAAAAAGACATTACGCCAATATATATACTCAATTGTCATTTTAATTGCAATCATTTAGGTCAATTAACTTTAATGTGTTACAATAAACAATATTATGTCTTGAGTTTGATACGATAAAGTCGAAAAGTTATTTATTGGCAAACGTATGTTTATAATGTAACTTTATATATGTTCAATGCTGTTATGTGTACCTATGTTATTCAATATTTTTGACATAATATTTTTTCTTTCTCAATATTGAACAAAAACGAGTTAGAAAAAAAAAATTGTAAATAATTTCGTATTTGTTGATTGCAACATCATGTTTTAGCTTATAATTATTTTATTACAAATCGTAAAAATATTTGGTTTGCATATTTAAATTCTAATGGATCTGTTGATACAGTTGTCACTTTGCTTAAATAATTAAAATAAGGTAAATTGTTTCGAAGTATTGCGTGCAAGTATAATATTTTTTGAAAACATGGAGACCAATTAGTTTTGTAATGTGAAATTTTTCTCTCTAGGGTTTGCGGGGTACCATCGTTGTAAGCATTTAGGTCGTTGCACAGCAGCTCTCGTACTGTTTATATTCTGGTTTGGATAATGTCAGAGGCAGGCATATGTTATATGTCACAAGATAAGTACATCGCAGGACATCGAAAAATAATACAATAATTTTCTTTTAACTGTGTTTATATTATTAAGGTGACAGTATGTATATTATTTAGGGTTGAAACGCAAGTAATTGGTTTGGACCTGCGCCAGTAAGGCATCTGGATAGCTACCTGCTAACGAATTACATGACATGATTTCATTTTCAAGTAACTATATGCTGGGTCACGCTTGATACCCTTTCTTGTTTGCTTGATCTTTTCTCTTATCAAATGCATTTTCCTTGAAAACGTCACAATATTTGTAGGAGTTGATAAATATATGATTGTGCATGCAGCACGATGGCTTTAATCGTTATAGGAAAACGAGGCATTGAGCTCCGGTAAACATAGTCGGTAAATAAAGGAAACACACATGCATACACTTTTGTTTGTTCCGAACAAAACTAGTCCAACGTTACGGAAGACAATGTTCGTCGTTACTCTAGGAACTGTGCGAATAACAGCGCTATATATTTCACGTCTTCATTATTGTAATGAGATCATTTGTATAATAAGAAAATATTGTCAATCAGTGGACCCGGCAGACTTCGTCCTACTCCGAGAAGCAGCGCCAACCACCGGATCCTATTGTAAATATAGACAATTGAGGAAGTCATTCAAGCTTTTCGCTTTAGAGTTCTTATATATAAGTGCAAAAAAAAATCTGACATGAAAACTCTGACGGGTGCTGGAAACCGAATGTCAGTCCACCTAATGGGTCCAGTTGTAAATTTAAAACACAAAAGGACCCAATCGAACGTACATATATAAGATATTAAAATCGTCCCTGTTGTTTAGGAGATGATCAGTAGCAAAGCGCACAGCAACGCCACCTATCAGTTCAGTTGTGAATCTAAATTACTTATTTTAAAATGACATTTCGTGTCGCCTCCAAGAGTTACTAAAGAACTCCTAGTAAAGTCCACATTATTACTTTACATGCTTTATTGGACCCATCTCATCGACTTCTAAATGGAACCATCTTATCGTCGTCATATTCCATAATTAGGTATGTGTATTCATTAGAATATAATTAAATAAACATTTAAAATATGTCTTGCTACAAGCAGCTTGAATCAATGGGGGTAAAACAAATGATAAAGACATGCATTTTCAAAAGACTGGATGAAAATCAAATGTTAGACAGGCATGCAGTCTATATGGAAAAATTAAATTGCTGTTAATAATACTGGTTTCGTCCAACTAGTTTCATATTTTCTCACCTCGCGAACCTTACATGAGCGGATATTTTAAAACTAAAATTATCCAAGTCGGTCCAGCGGCTCTCGAGTTTTAGCGAGAGTAACGATCACCAATTGAATTTGTAATATAATACGTTCTAGAATAAGAATAATACGGATATGAATAAGATCTATTAAGAGGATGCATTCCAATTAATTCTTCGACGGATCGTAATATTTTGATTAGACGATGCGGCACACCATAAGACAACCAGTGACAGATAACAGATAATTGTAAGATCGTACTATTAAGTGAAAGAATTTCATCTTTCCGCCGCCGCCGAGATGAGATAAGAATCCATTCATATTTATACACTGGATGGGATCGTTGAAATAGAACAGAATAAAACATTAAGTATCAAAAACTTTAGCATCATAGAAGCATAGTTTTATATGATTTTTCGTTATTGGGACTGTAAGACAGCTTTATAGTACATAATCACCGTCGCCTTGAAAAACTCCTGTAACACCGTTTCTTAAGAGACCATATTAGATATATAGATATTAAATTACGTGGAATATTTTGGTGGATGTAGCGTTTTATAGTTGATATAGGTACTCGTGGTAAAAAAGAGCGACAAACCCTTGGCACACTTGTTGATTCAGCTTAAATGTCATTGTGTATATGTATTCATTACAAAAAAGAGTTCATGGACGCGCGCTGCGTTTGTAATCAAAATTCTGAAACTTCGAAAAAACAACAGTTGAGAATCTTCTCGAAAACCCGTAAAGAGCGAATAGACGAGTTTTGCAACATCGCGAATCTATTGTGGTATATATTTAGCATCTTATTAATGCAGAACAGCACCATTTAAGTTATGTTTATTGGACAATATATATTATATTTACATAAAATCTGTATTAAAATTGAATCCAACGTTTTATTTGTATTTTAATGAAATGTCCTTACACAGCATTTCGAATGGTAACCCAATAATTTAAGTGTGATATTATTAAAAAACCTCATTTTCGTGTGTATATGTCCGTAAGTATTCTACCAGAAATAAAAACCGGCACAAATTGTACTATGCATGTTTTATCAATATAAATTTATAGTATTAATCAAAGAGGCTACAAGTCTTAACGAAAGAGTTTTTTTTCTTGTCAATAATAAATACAGATGTTTCGGCAAAAGTATATAACATACTTTACCTGCTGGTATAAATATATTACCATCATAGTTTTACGTTTAGACATTAATTTGCTCATTTGCATCATATACATATTACTTATACTATAACAAAAATATCAGTTTATTCGCCTAGTCACCTTCGCACGGCGTCCTTCGAGTTATTCAGTCGTCTTCTTCCACTATTACAACAGTCTATTGTTGATAGTGGGCAAATTAGAAGGCAGCAATTACGACTTACTGTGGTATTATTGTAACAATACAATCGTTATCTGTTAAATATATTAAAATAAATATTATTACTTCGAATAACATGCATGCACCGTATGTTACAATTACGGTTTTGTTTACCCAAGTAGGTATGGTGTAATTTCAAATATTGGTTCCATTAACATGCCTTAATATGAGCCACGCTACCAACACAGCTACCAAATTTACTTAATAGTATACAATGTTTATTAATAAATATTAAGATTACATAATTGTTTAACATTATTAACAGTTCTTTACATATTGTATCAAAATATTATATATGCTTTTAATTTTTTATTGACTAAATTGTAAATAATTTATATCATAATTACCTCTTCTATTGTGCGATTGTTAGACATGGATCTCGCAGCTAGGGGTGAACATCATGAAGAACTCTAATATTACAGGTCTAATATGTTGATTCAAAACAGTTTTTCGTCACCGTTAAAGCGAGTGATATTTAATCGTTTAAAAAGCGAATAATTTATTAATAAAAGGTGTATGCCAAGATCTCTCAAATCTTATATTGAATGTTTGGTCCACTTTTATAAGCATATCAATTAAATCATCTTGACATCAATAAATTATATACATCACTATTGTATAAGCGCCAGGACCGTGTAATCGGCACACGAGAAATGTCGTATGTCAGAATACTTCAAGTCGCTTAAAATTCCTCCAGAAAAAGGTTTGGACTTTGAGTCTTATTGCCAAGTAAAGCATCTTCCTGCTCCGATAAAAGTGGTACATGTGTGAGTACACCGGTAAGAGATATGGAATTTAAACGGTTGCAGTCATAGATCAATAGTGCTTCAATCTTTTCAGCCGTTAAGCACGGACGAATTATGTAAAAAAAACCCGACAGTCACGTGCTACTAACACGTTGTAGACCAGTAGAGCATGTAACTAAAGATGACGATTTTGACATTTTTTTTTGGATAAATAATTTACATGTTCTCAGGGCTGTAAGAAAACGACTCTAGTTGATGAGATCACACATTTATACACACACATGTATATCAATTTACATAGTCAGTGAATATTGTACTAAAAATATTACTTTCAAAATATACATTACGAGTATGTTGTAGTAGACCTTAACATGTCAGTCATATTTCACTTCCGGTTTAAAATGACCTTAAAACTTGTATTGTATTGCAGATAATTAATGATCTATGTTATGTTATAGTGACCCAGTGATTCAGCGAAATGTATATTGATCAGTAGATCTCAGGTTGACATTATAATTTTAATGAAAATGATTCCTAACCTTTCAGCATTGGAATATATATATATATATAATATTGGCCACGTTCTCTTAACGGGATAAATGTAGCCTTATTGAATGAATTGGGCGTTGGTGGGGGAGTATCGTAATATTAACCATCTGGAGGCCTGGGGCGCTATTAAAATATTATTATCGCAAAATATATCGAACTACGGATGTTGACATTGGCATTTGACGAAAGCGACATTGCGTCGGCGTTGATCGGTCATAAGTTTTGAGGACCCGTAATATTATAAGCCATAGCGTAAATATTCACATTGCCTTAATGAGCAGCAGGATTGTGTGTCACGATAAAAGGTTATTCATGAGCTGCTCGATTTCAGTGCTATGTTTGTATGACTATTGAGGTACGGGTTATGCACGAACTTTGCGATTGCGTGTGCAGCTGGGGAAAGAAATTGTAAGAAAGTTTACAAAATAAGACTATCTATATATAATATTAAAGCATTGTTTACAGCGTTATTTAAGCTCAGAGCTTAAAAATTAAGAAGTATTTAGAAAGCAGTAATGTAGCTTCTTCTGGTAATATGTAGTAGGTAATCTGTGAAAATTTATAAAGTATTTTTTAATATAATAGTACTGAAACAAATCTAATAAGTTGAAATGGTATGGTATGGAAATTATGGTATTTATATAACGATTGCTTACTCAGAAACAAGTCTACTGTTTTAGATGTAGATAACAAGTTGATGTTTTTCTTGTCGACTTCAGAAAATAATATTTCTAGACAAAGCTAAATTGTTAGCATACTTTAAATAGTAAGTACCTATATTATTATTTTGCTAGCAACGCCTTCAAAGATTTTGATCAATAAATTATTATGAATTAAGTTTTTAATTGATTAATTAAATATTATGATACACAGTAAACATTAGTATTACAAAACACAGCATGGCTTAAAATGCAAGTGCATGACGGAAGTTAGATATTATGAGACAGATGAGACATATCACAACTAATCTGTATTTATTATGTATAAAATCAAATCATTCAAGAGAAATTAGATCACAAAGGTACTATTTATAGTGTCGGAATCAAAATATTGAGTAGAATAATTTGTCTAGAAAATCTTGTCTCTCTAGACATGTTCATCATCTTCGATCCGTGACAAATTTGAACGTATGTGGACATACGATCTTTGAAGGCAACGATTCTCTTCAAAGCGGAACGACCCGGTGCAAATCTACTATAGTAGGTACCTAACGCTACCCATGGATTCACTTACGAGTATAGTTAAAAGCAATGCTCATGATTATGAATTTCAATTCAGACTTTTTGATAATAAATTGCAGTTAGTAAAAAAAAACAAATGAAAGCAGTTACACGTTACAGTTACACGACTATTTGAATGGCATTTTGTTGTAGATCGAGGAAATATTACGTACCTACTTTCCCGTTGTGTGGTTCCGATGGATTACTTTTGTTATTGTTAGAACATTGGCGGCCGCGGACGAAGAGTTATTTGCAGTTTGTCATTGTTATATCCAATTGTGATTTTATATTGAAAAGTATCAATGCCAATTTATTGACGATATTTTACTGCTTCGAATTACTTGCAATTGTATTCGTGTGGAAAATTGACAGTTCATTCGTGCTCTGTATAAATCAGCTCTTTACTTTTATAAAATTAATCACTAATTCAGAGTGGAATATAATTAATATTCCCGGATACTTCAAGTTATATACATCACATATGCATCTATGCGTAAGAAACACTGATGCGTAAGAAGCACTTATGCGTAAGAAAGGTAAACCAAAAAGAATATATGTATATTTGCATTGATATATTAAATATGTATTACCCATTTAGTATTCATTAGAATGGGAGTGTTAATGAGTCACATGACTCGAAACGACTGGTTTTTCGTACGTATCTGAATCGATTTATCTTCCGTGTGCAGTAGGTACCTACGTAAAGCGTTCATAGCTCTGATTCAATTGTAGATTCTTAGCGATTTGCTAATTAAAGCAACCCCGGGCGCGGTCGGCTCTTGGATGGATGACGGCTAGAGGCAAATTTTCGCAAGCCTTAAAAATCGATTTCTATTGACTTTTTCTAAACGTGGTTAATTTACAAAACAATAAATTATTTAGATTATGAGCTTTAGATGAAATGTCCTACATTTACAGCACATATGTACATAGAAATATATACAGTATTATGATTTTGCCTGAACTATTTCGTGTAAGTTTCATTCAAGAATAAGATATGAAATTTCGCTAACTGACATTTATAGCAAAGCAGCGTAAGCATCAAATATTGAATATTTAAAATAAATAAAAATAAATAAATAACCGTCACGCCAGGTCGCCAGGTAGGCAGAGAGCACGGAGTGCCAAACATATAAATGAAAATATATACATATGAATATTTAAATGATGCTATAATCAGTTTTATTATTAAAAACGTCTATTTTACATTAATGTGAAAGTGAATATAATAATTTAACTCTATTATGTTAGAACCCATATATTGTTGTATAAAAAATAAAGTTCCCAAGAAAATTACTCGCAGAGAGAGCGGCATCGGAAGCACGATACCATTTTTCATAGCATCTCGTTACTTAAGGTTACATCAATTACATTAACGTTGATGTGTGTGAGGTTCAATTGTTTGGATTGTTTGCTTCCTATCAATTCAGTTTCGCTACATTTCACTCCTATATCGAGACAAGAGCTGTTCAAATATTTTTATACATACGAGTATAAACGTAGTTAAATTCTAGTGACATCTATCTAACGTGAACCGAATTTCAGCCACTGACAACCTTCATGAAGAACATTTTTATATAAATCATCATTTTATATATATCCATATATTAAATTATGAAATATTATTTCGATTTAGTGTTTCAGTAAATTTCAGATTTACTTCACTTAAAAAATAATATGTACAATAAAAATACATTTCAATAAAAGAAATAAAGCACCTAAGTGTTAACCAACAGTTACATTGTGTGGACTCAATTGAATAATATTTTTCTGTTAACTCGTCCTTTCAAATGCTTTTCAATTACAATTACGGAGACGCAGCGGCCCGCCGACCCTTGCTGCGATGAAAAGACCGCATCTAATCAACTAGGAATGTCTCGTTGAAGAATGCGGCGTGCGGGAATGCACCGCGTAGTCTACGGAAAAGACGGTTATAGGCTTTTGTCGATATTAGTTTAAAATCTTCTTTTTTGTCCATAAACAAAATTAGGTAACAGATAGATAGGTTCCAATTCATGCTCAATTTAATTTATAATTTCATGGCATACCAAACGACTAATAAATTTCATGCATGTCTGAAAAGTAGCTACTGTTCGAAGAGTGTAGAATCGATTATGTACGTATACACACAATCGAGTTTCTTATATTTAAAATAGAAGATATTATGTCATTGTTACAATTGTTATATATTACAAAGGTTACAATTTTAAATACAGTGCACAGTGATCGAAAACAATGCTCGCGTAACGATTTACACTTGGCTGTTAATCACGTGACATTTATTGCAATGTACAATAAAAATTGTTCATCTATGAATTTTCATATTCTCAAATAACGCAAACACGTGCTTAAGCCTTATAAATGTGCTCTAGTTCAATGAGAGTATAAACACATCATTTAGATTCTATCGTTCCGTTCTATGTTCAAATAATAGTGAGATCCGTGAAAAACAATGGCTATGATTACACTGTTGCCTCGGTTTGATCTCCCCTTATCCCGCCTCATCGAGCAGCGATCAGCTGACGGTGCGGTAAAATCTTTTTTCATCTATTTAGTAACAGTTCGCATTCCAATAGTACACATGTATTACGCACAGCAGTAGTAGTCCAGTAATTTTGATTTGATCCTACTATCCGAAGGAGCGTTTTGGGGAATAATAATATAAAATAAAAATCCTAGCACTCGTTTCTGACTTTACAAAGTGATGTGCGGATTAAATAGTAAACATGACCTGTCGTAGCTCTGGAGGCAAACTTCTTCATCAGACTACCACGTTACTGACCCTACCACCATGGACATGTGCAAATAGTGAAAAAGTAAAAAGGTTAATGATGATGACGAAACGTCTTCCCTATTAGTTCTCTGTTAGTCTTAAAGAGGAAAATGAATAATGTTTTTACTGAAAAGTTTTCCGTTTCAAATTCAAATCAAATGAATGTCATAATATTGATAGTCGTACCTCGGCTTTGTGCGCCCTTCGGGCTATCGTAGACAGGATCTATCTATCAAAAGACGAACAGTCTTAATGAATTCCATCCCATGTGGCCGTCAAAGTAAACGTCATCGTCCTAAACGATCAGGTCTATCACTGATCAAAGTTAATGTCACGAAAGGCTAAGCTTGGAACGAACTGAAGGGTGAAGAATAACACCGACCGGAACGAAATGTACTTCAAACACCCTCAGTTTCAATTAAAAAGATGATACTTGTACTTGAACATTTTTCATATAAACAGAGGCAATCAAACATTTGAACGGGCTCTTTCTTTCTACTTCCCATGTGCCAGATACAAAAAGCTATTGGCCTTGATGCCATTTTATTACTTTTATCATAGAATACTTTACTTTCGCGAGGTAATCGTAAAGTCAATAAGGCCATTTGTAATACCATCAATGTCACAATGTTTTTGTTATGCGCAAAAGAAACGTAAAATATGAGATCATTTTGTATTTGAAGGCTACAAGGATAAGCTATAATCAAGTAGGTCATGTAAATTTCTATTGGTAGACACTCAGTTATCGAGACAGTATTGCAGTATGGGAATCGTAGGGCGCTCCAACTATATGACTGCACTTGTCAATAACAAGGACTGTATGCGGTTGTTGCTTACTTTCTCAGAATGTATTAAATCACTTAGCTTATAGACGGGTCTTTGTGACACGCGAGTAACTATATACTTCTATATAGAAATCACCCATAAAAAAAATAAGAAGCTAACAGTCTCTGATAAGCAACACCTCAATATTTTTTCCCAGAGACAGGAAACTATTACGGTTTATTGTTGTTTTAGTTACCAATCCAAGGACACAATCCAATGTTACTTTATCTGAATTATCGTATATATTTTGCGTTTGCTATTGAGTGATAATGTAATTTACTGCGGAGGGTGCGGCGGTTAACCTAAATTTGTTAATTACATTATAAGATGAAATATTCTATAACAATTACTTTGAAAAGAAGCCCGCGATTAAATTCCCTCTTGTCGATTGTAGAAATGAATACTAATGCTATATAGATCGTGTCTATTTTATGGTTAAGTTTTTTTCAAAACAAACGAATTTTATTAAAATTTAAACGGATATAGCTTTAGACTTGGAAAAGACATTGGTTAGTTTGAATCCTTTTTAAAATCAACCTGAAAAACCTTAACATGAAGCATGGAATATTTCATGGCAATCATAAAATAAAAACATTTTTCCATACGATATTCCATTCCTGTACATGCTTACACGTAGGTTAAGGTTACTTCGCAAGTAATAACGAATACTATATAAACTTTTAAGAACGTAGTAAATTATATAAATAAGATGTGTATTTTAAACTATCCATGTTCAGAATTTTCAGAATTTGACTAAACCATTCTGATCATAAGCAATTTTTAAAGTAGGTTTTTTTCGTTACATACATGATCTTTCTCAAATATTTTTGGCGTGTTCAATATATTAAATAATATCGTAAAAATCCGGGTATCGGTTCTATTAGCAACAATGAGCAAGCGTGTTCAGCCTTGTGTTACCCAGACAGGGCTGGATGAATATAATATCACTTTTCCTCATAACTATTAATAACTCGCATAGGATGTGCAAACTACATTTCCGATATGTACATAATTATGCAAAATTTACACTTGAAAATAATATAATTGCAATATAGTTTCATCACTTGCATTATCAATACGAGTTCCAATGACTAAGCAGGATAGTCCTTATCTGTTACTGAACCTCAGTTAGCATCCGACCGTCCTTTGGACAAATCCGATGTCTCCTATCTCTCGGTGTATAATTGAATCCATAAGAAATCGGCTATCAATAGAAATGCCTTTAGTCTTTGGTTGTAAGAAATTAACAGTATAGTATTAAACAAGGCGTGGACCAAGGACAGGACCGTGACGTGGTTTGATACATTTTAATGATAGTTGCTGAAGCGTTACACCGCTGCTCAACGTGTCCTTCAGTCTTGCCGATTACATTAGCGATGCCGTCTCCGATAAATATTAGCGATACGTCCATCGGGTCACGGTCAGGGATATAAACTCTAGCTAGGCTTCATTTCTTTATAAAATAATAAACTATTAAATAATTTAGTTTCGTCTTGCATTCAACCATGCAAAAATACTATTAAAAATACAAAATAGTAAACCTATTAAAATTTCTTAATCGTGTATTTATATTTAAAAAAAATCCTGCTGATACGTTGATTTCATTTTATTGTTGCTAGCAGCGAATTTTAAATTACAATTCATACAAAAATAAGCAATACAAAATTTTAGGTTAATTAAACAAATTTTTGGGTTCAAGGTACATGAATAAAATTAATAATTAGTCAGAATGTTTCAAACATTTAAAATCTTAGTTTTTGCGTCCGTTTTATGTACGAGTCAATAGCCGTATTGTGGCGTTACTGGTTATTGTGAGAGCTAATTATGATAATAATATACGCAATTATTTGACGGCTTAAATCATTCACAAATAAAACCGATGCCCAGTCCACGGGTACATAGTACCTACATCGGATATATATCTATATATATAAATAAAGCCAGCGAAAAATAAGCAAATATACATATATTCCTTCTAAACGACGCACAAAAATTAATGACCGTTATATGAGGCGCCAAACCGATAAATTTGTTATAAGTGATGTATTCCGGTTGCTTAGCATACACGCTTGTAGATTTTTTTTTCACAACTATCTATTATCTACGGTGCGCATGTATGTAGACTAAGTAACATTTGGTTCTTAATTATCCAAAAGGAGCCAATAGCCCATATTAAATGAGGACAACGTTCCAATGATAACCACGACTGTGAAATATTATTCATTTTCTTAAGAAACGTTGAAAGCCAGATAATGTAAACAGGAAAATTAAATGTTATTATTCCCAAAATGAGCTGAACGCCAGAAAATGTTTTCAGGTAAAAACACTAAATATAAATAAAAAAAATGTAAAATACAGTATAAATATTTTATATGTGATACGTTGTATTTTTTGTATGAATTTATCTATTTATGCCTTCTGTGGATACCACATACCCCAGTCAGGACAAATAATTGTCTGACGAGAGAAATTATTCTGACTGGATGTGTGTATTTATGATATATGTATATGTACATACATATACATATGTATTTATTATCCGTCTTGTTACCATACCACCGGAACTACATGGAAGTATCCCGTATGTGGAGTATCCCGGGATATTATTGATGACATGGTGACAACAATGAACATGATCGGAGAAAATCTGCCACTGAGTTTTAAAAATATCAATAAAGAATTCAAATAATTTAAACTTATCATTAGGAGTTAGTACTACTATATGATTATGTTTTATTTAATAAAATATTATGGGAATTATTACAAGGGTGAGATCAAATTTTCTGGGATATAACGTAGCCTTTGTATGAGTGGCACTGTCGCCGCGACAGTGACAAACGATGTCTTATATCCTCGACCGATCGATTGTGAATGAAAAAAAAAGCAAAGAAACCCCAACAAACAAATAAAAACGCTCAATATATAATATATTCTAATTTATACAAGCATTACCTACTCCGGACCAAAAGCTAGGAGTACCTATCAAATAAGAAATGTTATTGGCAATTTCGATCCAACGTCGACTTAACATCGTTTCACTATGCGTATAATTCTGACGATGTAATATAAATTCTATGTTACAGACGTGCTTTGCTGTTGATGAATAAATATAAAACTTTATGCTTTTTAAAGAGTTTCCTTTACATGTTACAAACGAAATATTCCTTTATACTTAATGCGCAACGAGTCGTGCAATACGAATATTTTTAATAACATTCAATTCGAAACTATGAGCTATTTACTTGATTGAACTAGATCGCTAGATGCGACAGTTATTAGCGAAATGTCTTATAAATTAACTCGCTACAAGAAGTTGTCTATTCATCGTCTGGTAGGAGCGACTACAGAATTTGTTTAAATTAGAAGCCTGGTTAGATCATAAATTGTACTAAACCTAACATAGCATTTAGCGGCTGAATATACGAAAGTGTTACAAAAATACACCATAACTCCATGTGTAATATTGCACAACGTTACATCGACTGTACTCTACCTTTACAATGTTATACGAATTCACAACACGCTGATGTAATTTGCAATCAAAACTAGCTGTAACATTTAAGAATCAGCACGCACTGTGCAGTCAAACAAAATCCATGTATATATCTCTGCATTCGTATGTTTATAAGCCGGCCGTGTGAAGCCGACAGTGTTGCCAGACATAACGCGCGCTTTCGCGAAAGTTAAAATAAATTCACAACATTTTTTTTTATTATGAGTAATGAATAAAAATAAAATTAAACACAAACCACTGAGTGCTGCCACATATTCTCTCCACTTGCGGCTGATGCACATTTTTTTTTATTCTCACACAGTA